>ONZH01000408.1:0-26567 GCA_900303285.1 Rhinella marina
CTACAGGCCCTCTCTCCAAACTATTTTTCCGGAGGTCCACTACATGGAGCCGCTCTCTCTGTAAAACAATGTTTCAGGAGCGTCAAAAAGACAGTCCAAAATAATTTTTCAGGAGGTGCAAGTACCGACATTTAAAAAAAATATTTTTTGCTGAGGGTAGACTTTATGTACTCCGAAAAGAAAAACATTTTTGGATGATCAACAAAAGCCATTTCACTGCATTCTCAGTCGGACAAAGTCATTGGTAGTGTAACCACCATGCTGTGTCAGGCTAAATTTTTTGGGTGCTTCACCAGCTACCGCATACTAACTCAGTCACTCTGTTGTCACCGCAGCCATACAGGGCCACGAAAAATGTTTATGTGGTTCGCCTGCTACTGCAGTGTCACTCGCTCACTCTGTTGTCACCACCATAGTGGTTTGCACTATAGCAGCCCAAGTCTGCACATTCCCCTTTTTATCTCCAAGTGATCTATACTGCACATCACGTAAAAAAATAGGTTCCTTTGCTCTCGGTGATACATATCCATTTCATAAAATCCTTTCTTTCTCTTTAACTGATCTATACTGAACGTCACTTTTAAAAATACGTCTTTTTCCTCTCTTTCTCTCTCTCCAAACTATTTTTCCGGATAGGTGCCGTATACGGCATTAAACTGAGAAGAATGCATACAACATATGCCCCACTTGACAAATTTCAGAGTTGACAACCGTACTGGTTGATTCTAAATTTTTAAGTTGGGGTCCTGCGTCGTCATTGGAACTCTATCCGGCTGTTGTCACCACCACACACGCTATCCAAGGGGGCACTCCTCTGGCTCTTCCAGCTCAACCTCCTTCCCCCCAGCCTGCCCCCCACCTACAGGCCCTCTCTCCAAGCAATTTACCAGGATAGGGGACGTATTAGATTTTGTACAGATTTTTTTTTGGTTCTTCTTTTAATTGGCTCCTGACCTTTGATAGGCAGAGCATGGACACGTCCCCTTAGCTGCAGTAGAAAAGACACTCTTCTGACCAGAGCAAGCTCTTTTTCCTTTTCCGTGTTCGAAAAATCCATGAAATATATGGTCCCAAGATAGGGGACGTATACGATTTTAAACTGAGAAGAATCAATACCACACATGCCCTACTAGTTCAAGCTCAATGTTGACAGCCGTACCAGTTGATGCCAAATTTTTAAGTGGGGGTTCCGCCACTACCAGCCTAACCACCACCAGCATGCGCAGGTATACGAGTGCTAAACACTATGGAACCAAGGCCGTCCGTTCCCCTCATGCGGGTCCCAACACTGCTCCTCCCCCTGTGTCTCTGCGAGTCAACCCCCAGCCCAGGACCCCGGCACGAGCGCCTCCTGCCGGAAAACCACCCCTTCGCCTCCATAATCCTCCACCAATGTGTCCCTGCGCAACGTTCAGCTGTCATTACAGCAGACGTTGGAGCACAAGCAGAAAAAAAGTTCAGCCCACCTACATGCACAAGCCCTCAACGTCCACATACAGGGCCACGCTAAATTTTTTATGTGCTCTACCTGCTACCGTCATGTAGCTCGGTTACTCTGACCGAGTCTGACCCAGGGGCCGCTCATGTACTGCCCACTTGGAGGATTGCGGGGCCTACCTCGGTCATGGTTTCTCAGACTTACTATGCCTCTTCCTCCAACCCCTAATCCTCCTCCTTCGAATTACCATCTGTGCTTCACCTCCTGCTACCTCAGTCTAACTTGGTCACTCTGTTGCCACCACCATGCTGCGTCAGGCTAAATTTTTGGGTGGCTCACCTGCTACCTCATCTAACTTGGTCACTTGTTGGTGTCACCGCCATGCTGTGTCAGGCTTATGCCTGCATCGTGTGGCTGGGGATAGGAGAGCAGTGCCAGCATAGGCATGGGTGATGGACCTTTGTTGCACCTAGTTGGATGCTTCCCTAACATGTGATGGGCATATGCCTCGCCTTTCTTGGTCTGGGTGAGCACAATTGCCATGAGGGTAACCACCAGGCTGTTGCAGGAGAATTTGGGGTAATGGTGGGATTAGGCAGCCTCAGAGGCACGTATGCATGCTGCCCATGCTGTTTCCTGTCCATTTCCGTAGTGTTTCCATCATTTTCTGAGGTTTCCAGGTTTTCACCCAGCCTTCCCTAGGCAGAGCCTTGGTCCCCTGCAAAAATGCTCGAGTCTCCCATTGACTTCAATGGGGTTCGTTACTCGAAATGAGCACCCGAGCATTGTGAAAAGTTCGTCTCGAATAACGAGCACTCGAGCATTTTAGTGCTCGCTCATCTCTAATTATTACCATTGTAAATTGCCAATACAGACTGTAGTATGTTTGCGTAAGAGGGGGAATTTAGGACATTTATGTAATTGCACTTCTATCTTCAAATTATTGAAAAAACATTAGCAATTTTGCTAGTACCATTTAATAATCTGTGTGTACCAAACTTTTGGCCAAGAACTTGTCATCCGAGAGTTATAATGTGCATAGTAGCAGCAGTAGCAGCCTCAGCAATCTGACTAGTAGTAGTAGTGGAACTTGTAGCCGTAGTGGTGGTGGTAGGGGCATTGTTAGCAATAGTAGAAATTCAGGGCAAATATAGAGTAGTGAATGGGGAGGGGGCCAAGGAGCCCTTAATAAAATATCACTGTTTGATTAAAGTGGTAGGGAGGGTGATAATTATTGTGTGTTAGAAAGGACCTGGGAGCCGGGTCAGGGTGATGAAGAGGAGTTGGTGACACAAGAGGAGGAGGGCGGTGGCTGCAACAGCAATAAAGGGAAGAGGCAATGTATGGCCAAAACTTCCCAAAACACCTGCAGGGCCAGGTCTTCCACTAATACTGTGGGTGCAGGCCAAAATATGCCAGACCTAGGTCAAGCTTGGCTGCCTATAGCTCTGTGCAAGCAACTTCTGTATGGCAATTTTTCTCCACAAGGCCGTCACACAAAACAACAACACAGCAGTGGTGAGGCAGTACTGCAGCAACAAGGTCAGATCCTATTAACACCTCCACGTTAGTTTCGGCCTGCTTCCAACAGCAGGTGCTTATCAGCCTGCCCCACATCCTGAGAGTAGCCACACAGCCAATCTCTTTCTAAAATACATCAAGCAGCAAACATTCTGCTGATTGTCTTCCTGTCAACTGAAACTGGGTAAGGTGGTCAACAACAATATCAATAACATCAATGCCATGCTGCATTTTGGGGAAATAACACAAGCTCCCTACATTTTATGTGATCATTTTTTGAAAAAGTAGTGGCTTACAGTCAGTGCCGGCAATATTCAGGTGATAGTTCTCGCATTTCAGCCATTTGTATGTGGCAAGGAACTCCCTCATGAACTTACAGCAACAGAACAGTCTGCCATTACACTGCTAGATTTGCAATGTTCCAACTTGCTGGAATGCCACCTTGCATATGCTAGAGAGTTTGTACGAGCAGGGTAATGCCATGGGTAAAGACATGAATAATTTTGTCATAAACCAGACCACCTCAGCAGGAAGCTTGTGTTGTTTCGAGCAGGGGCGGACACAGACAGCAGAGGCCACCTGTGCAAAGAATGTGCCTGGGACCCCCCCAAGCCCTAACCTATTGTGTCCTAACATTACATACAGCAATACAAAACTTACAAAACATACAGGGTAAGGTTACTTTCACACCTGTAGCACTACGCTCCGGCCACCTGATCAGAGAATGAGAGGAATTGGCCAGACACAAACTCAGGCATGCAGCCGTTTGTGTCCCGCTGATTCTCAGCATTTTTGCCAGATTGTGGCCGGATCTCTGCCGGACCCCATTATAGTTAATGGGACCAGCGGGCATTCTGCATCCAGCAGTGCAGGAGCCGGTGAATTCCGGCAGGCTTATATCTGCTGGACCAGCCTGCCAGAATCACTAACTCAGATGTGAAAGTAGCCTAATACAGTGCCCTATACCTCTTACATCCAGTGTCTCCTTAGATGTAGATGTTCTCTGTCCTCATCTTCTCCTTTCAGACCAGACCTCCATGATGATTTCTTTTAGCCATCTCTTCTCTCTGCAGAGTTTGACAGACATCTTAGTTTCCTACTTTTTCATCATTCTCCAACCTTGAACACCCCATCCTGCCACCCCCAATACTGAGACGCTGTGCTCCCCAATACTGTACTGCAGAAACAGTCCCCCTGAAAATACTAGTTATACACAGATACTACCACATTCAGTAATTATTGGCACAGAGTGCTCTAAAAAATAACTGCACCCAGGAAATTGTGCCCCTGACACTAATAGTGCAAACATAATGTCCCCAAAAATAACTCTGCTAAGCTGATACCATGACAGGGTGCCCCCACAGTAATAGTGATCCCCAAAGTCCCAATAGAAATAATTAGTGCTCCCAGTAGAGTCAATTTCCTCATAATGTGTGCCAATGCCCCCTACTGTGTGCCCAAAAAAATCCTCTTAGTGCCCCCAGTTGAGCCAAGGTCCACATAGTGCCTATAAATTGCGCCAGTATAAAATTCTCCTATATAGTGCCCCCATAGTGCTCCTCCCCTTGTCCCCATGGTGCCTAACATAATGTGCCAGTATAAAATGCCCCCACAATGTGTGCCAGTATAATGCCCTGTAAAATGACCCCAATAGTGCTTCTCTCCTCCCCTTCTCCATAGTGTCCTCCATGTATGCCAGTATATAAGATAGGGCCCCATAGTGCTCCTCCTCCACCACAGTGCCCCCATGTGTGCCAGTGTATAAGATAGGGCCGTAAACTAGAAGGGGGCAGCATTAAATAGGTAGATAAAACATCACTTTTAATTGTCTGCTAAAAAGGGAGAGAAACTGAAAAAATCTCCCATTTGCAACCAGGTACCTCACAAAACAAAACCAAAAAACACAAAACACTATACATATATAAACAGGTCACTCTTACCAGACTCTAGCCGCTTGTATTGGGGCAAAGACCAGCCTTTTGTTTGGGGATGGTGTGCTTAACATAGCGCTCCCCCATTATATGTGTTAGGAGATTATTGAACGATCCAGTGCACAGATGTCCAAGAGGGGCCATACGCCGTGGATGTGGTGATATTTATATTAACTTGGTATATGCCTTGCCCTAGTCCTCTGATGATTTTTTGGGCAGGCATAGGTGTACTGATTGACGGCCATACGCTGCATTTGTGGTGCTATCTATACTAATTTTCTACATGCCTGGCCCTAGGCCCCTGAAGATTCTTGGGCAGGCATAGGTGTATTGATTGATGAAACGCGTTGGGACTATTGGGACCACTAAAATATAGGGTCTCCTAGGGAAGAGCAGTTATAGGCACGGGGATGGAGTGTGGCTACCATCTAGTCACATCTCCGGGCTGAGCTAGATTTAGCGCTGATATCTAGGGTCAGCACTAGCCCTGTAGTCCTACCGCTTCCTTTTCTTGGAAAGTGGTTTATTAACCAGCATTGTTCTAATCTTATTACATTATACTTGCAGCCTATCTCTTTGCCCCAATACAAGCGGCTAGAGTCTGGTAAGATTGACCTGTTTATATATGTATAGAGTTTTGTGTTTTTTGGTTTTGTTTTGTGAGGTACCTGGTTGCAAATGGGAGATTTTTTCTGTTTCTCTCCCTTTTTAACAGACAATTAAAAGTGATGTTTTATCTACCTATTTAATGCTGCCCCCTTCTACTTTACTTTCATTGTATTTGGTAGTCATTGAGGTTGGGATATACTTTTGTATTGTCCCCCTCACCTAGGCGCACTTTAGTAGCTATAAGATAGGGCCCCCAGAAGATGCGCCCATAGTGAATTCCCCTTCTCCATAGTGCCCCCATGTGTGCCAATATATAAGATAGAGCCTCTATAGTGCTTCTCATGTGTGCCAGTATATAAGATAGGGCCCCCATAGTGTCCCCATGTGTGCCAGTATATAGGATAGTGCACCCATGTGTGCCAGTATATAGGATAGTGCCCCCATGTGTGCCAGTATATAGGATAGTGCCCTCCATGTGTGCCAGTATATAAAATAGGGCCTCCCATAGTGCTCCTCCACCTCCATAGTGCCCCCCATGTGTGCCGGTATATGAAAGAGCCCCCATATTTTTCCGCCACCTCCAAAGTGCCCCCTATGTGTGCCAGTATATAAAATAGTGCCCCCCATAGTGCTCCTCCCCCTCCATAGTGCCCCTATGTGTGCCAGTATATGAAATAGTGCCCCCATAGTGCTCCTCCACCTCCATAGTGTCCCTATGTGTGCCAGTATATAAAATAGTTCGCCCCATAGTGCCCCTATGTGTGCCAGTATATGAAATAGTGCCCCCCATAGTGCCCCTCCACCTCCATAGTGCCCCTATGTGTGCCAGTATATAAAATAGTTCATCCCATAGTGCTCCTCCCCCTCCATAGTGCCCTTCATGTGTGCCAGTATATATCTATAGGGCCCCCATAGTGCTCCTCCTCCTCCATAGATCCCCCTCATGTGTCAGTACATAAAATAGTGCCCCCATAGTGCTCCTCCCCCTCCATAGTGCCCCCACTAGGTGCCAATATATAAAAATGTGCCCCCCATAGTGCTCCTCCCCCTCCATAGTGCCCCCACTGTGTGCCAATATATAAAATAGTGCCCCTCCATGGTGCCCCCACTGTGCGCCAATATATAAAATAGTGCCCCCCATAGTGCTCTTCCAGCTCCATAGTGCCCCCACTGTGTGCCAGGGCCCTTGGCATAGCGTAAATGAAAAAAATAAACACTTATACTTACCTCCATGAGCCTGTCAGCGATGCGATGCAGGCCTCTTCCGTCCTGTGTCCCTTGCTGTACGGCTCAGACGTCATTGCGTCGCCTGGACCGGCCTTTGATAGGCTGGAGGCCTAGTGCCTGCAGCTTATTAGAGGAACGGGGAAGGGAGACACCTCTCCCTCTCCTGCTGCATCCATGTGTATCGCTGTCCTGAGGACGGCGATACAGATGAATATAGAGATCTCTCCCTGCCGCCGGCAAGAAGGGCCCCCCTCCGGCCCTGGGCCCCTGTGCAGCCGAACCGACTGCACAGGCAGTATGTCCGCCCCTGGTTTTGAGGTCAGGCACTGACAGCTCATCAGAGATAACCGTTGCATATTAACCACTTCCAGACTGGGCAATTTACCCCCTTCCTGACCAGGCATAATTTTACAAATCTGATATGTGTCACTTCATGCGGTAATAACCTGGGAATGCTTTTACTTATCCAAGCCATTTACAGACCATTTTTTCAACTGTACTTCCTGTTAATGGTAAATTTGAGTCTATATGTTTTACCTTTATTTATTAAAAAAAATCCAAAAATTAATGAAAATTTGAAAAATTCACTGTTTTCTAAATTTAAATCTCTCTGCTTTTAAGACAGATAGTGATATCTCATAAAATACTCATTAATTAACATTCCCCATATGTCTACTTTATGTTGGTATAATTTTGGTAATGCAATTTTATTTTTTTAGTACGTTAGATTTAGAATTTTAGAAGCAAATTTAGAAATTTTTAAGAAAATTTCCAAAATAAACTTTTTTAAGGACCAGTTCAGTTCTGAAGTCACTTTGAGGTGCTCACATAATAAAAAAACCACCCATAAATGACCCCATTTTAGAAACATACACCTCTCAAACTATTCAAAACTGGTTTTAGAAATGTTGTTAATCCTTTAAGTATTCCACAGGAATTAAAGCAAAATAGATGTGGAATTTCAAAATTTCACTGTTTTTTGCAGATGTTCCATTTTAATCATTTTTTCCCCTGTAACACATCAAGGCTTAACAACAACAAAAAAACCTCAGTATTTATTACCTTGATTCTGTAGTTTGCAGAAACACCCCATATGTGGACGTATACCCAGTGGCATACCGTCAATAGAGGCAGGTGAGGCGGCTGCTATGGGGCCCGAGGGAGGGGGGGCCCGGAGTGGATGAAAGGCACCGCCCCCAATTACACTATTACAACAATGGTGTGGTGCAGCCAGCGCTTCTGTCTTGAGTCCTTGTCTGGGGCTCCGACGGTCCCGGCTTTTCTTGTGCTCCGGGCCCCCCTCCACCTTACATACTTTGAACATGTCCCTGCGCTGGCTCCGGTGTAACCTCCGGACACAGAACAGAGTGGGCGGGGTTCGGGAGTCAGGACCTGCTGCGCAGCCACAACAGATAATGTAAGTAACTGTATGTGCGCTATGAAAAGTCAAATAAAATAAAATAAAATGGTCATCACGGGCAATGGGGGGACTTTGGTTTGTTGTTAGCTGGAACAGCGGGTGGGGGGGGCGTCGTCAGGTGCGGCCCGGGAGCTGGTTGGACTGAAAAGATTCTTCCTGGGGCAGCAGCAAGAAGAGTTCATGGGGGGCCCCCATGAACTCTGCTTGCTGCCGATGCTTATTATATAGAGGACACTGTGCCCCAGGAAGCCCCTATGCCTGGGGCAAAATAAGCAGGGTAGGGAGACACACATCGTCCTATATAAAAGCATCATCAGCGTATATATGTAGTATATATATGATGCACCCCTCTGTATTGGTAGTAATTAATTATATATATACCAATACATAGGGGGCATTGAATATAGTGCAGAAGCGACCACTGAATATACTAGGGGAAGGGGGGGATTATATATACTTAAGAGGGAGCCATAGAATATACTAAGGGTAGAGGGGCTATTGTATATACTAAAGGTAGAGGGGGATATTGTATATACTACGGGGGCGGGGGGCATTCTATATACTATGAATAAAGAAGGTGCATTATACTATGAGGGTGTGTGTGACAGCATTTAACATACAGGGGGCATTATCCTACAGGGGGCATTAAACATATGTGCACTGCAGGGGGTTAATACATTTGTTACAAATGTTGTACTTCATATTTGTGCGGTGGGAGCGGCTTGGGGCCCAAAACTGAGTTTTGCTATGGGGCCCCATGATTTCTATGTACGCCCCTGCGTATACCAATGTATGGGCACACAGCAGGGCACAGAAGTTAAGGAACACCGTATGGTTTTTGGAGGACAGATTTTGTTGGAATGGTTTTTAGGTGCCATGTTGCATTTAAAGAGACCTGAGGTATCCCCACAGTGGAAACCCCCTAAAAGTGACCACATTTTGTAAACTACACCACCCAGGGAATTTTTAAGGCTTGTAGTGAGCACTTCACCCTACAGATGTTTCATAGAATTTATAATACTTGGCTGTGAAAATGAAAAATTATTATTATTTTTACAAGTAAATGGTGTTTTAGGCCCAAACTTTCTTTTTAACAAAAGATAACAGGAGAATATCCCCCCAAAATTTGGTAACCATTTACTCCTGAATACAGTAACATCCCAATTGTGGTTGTAAGCTGTTATTTGAGGATATGCCAAGGCTCAGAAGCGAAAGAGTGGCATCTGGATTTTCTAACTTGGAATTTTCTGTCATGGTTTTTAAGAGCGATAACTTTTAAATTTTTTTGTAACTGAGCTGTGTGAGGGCTTTTTTTGTGGGACAAGCTTTAATTTTTATTGGCACTACTTTGGGGTACATTTGGCCTTCTGGTCGCTTTTTATCTCATTTTTTGGGAGGTAAAGTAAAAAAATAAGGGCTTGTTCACATCACCGTTAGGGATTCCATTCTAACTTTCCGTTATAACATCGTTATAACGGAAAATAACAGAATCCATAGGACAGAAATAAAAACGGACACCTTTAAGAGGCATTCTGTTTTGATCCGTCATAATAGAAGCCTATGGGAAAGCATAACGGATCCGTCTGGTTTCCGTTATGCAGAACGGAAAACAAAGTTCTGTCGACACTATAAAAAAGTGTTTAAAAAATAGTTTTTTTAAAAAATAAAAAAGTAAAAGTTCAAATCACCCCCCTTTCCCAAAAATAAAAATATTAAAAAAATAGAAAAAAAAAACATCATGGATATCACCGTGTGCGAAAACGACCATATTATTAAAATAAAAAAATATACAGTACAGACCAAAAGTTTGGACACACCTTCTCATTCAAAAGAGTTTTCTGTATTTTCATGACTATGAAAATTGTAGATTCACATTGAATGCATCCAAACTATGAATTAACACATTTGTGGAATTATATACTTAACAAAAAAGTGTGAAACAACTGAAAATATGTCTTATATTCTAGGTTCTTCAAAGTAGCCACCTTTTGCTTTGATTACTGCTTTGCACACTCTTGGCATTCTCTTGATGAGCTTCAAGAGGAAGTCACCTTAAATTGTTTTCACTTCACAGGTGTGCCCTGTCAGGTTTAATAAGTGGGATTTCTTGCCTTATAAATGGGGTTGGGACCATGAGTTGTGTTGGGCAGAAGTCAGGTGGATACACAGCTGATAGTCCTACTGAATAGACTGTTAGAATTTTTATTATGGCAAGAAAAAAGCAGCTAAGTAAAGAAAAACGAGTGGCCATCATTACTTTAAGAAATGAAGGTCAGTCAGTCCGAAAAATTGGGAAAACTTTGAAAGTGCCCCGAAGTGCAGTCGCAAAAACCATCAAGCGCTACAAAGAAACTGGCTCCCATGAGGACCACCCCAGGAAAGGAAGGCCAAGAGTCACCTCTTCTGCGGAGGATAAGTTCATCCGAGTCACCAGCCTCAGAAATCGCAGGTTAACAGCAGCTCAGATTAGAGACCAGGTCAATGCCACACAGAGTTCTAGCAGCAGACACATCTCTACAACAACTGTTAAGAGGAGACTGTGTGCAGCAGGCCTTCATGGTAAAATAGCTGCTAGGAAACCACTGCTAAGGACAGGCAGATAGCAGAAGAGACTTGTTTGGGCTAAAGAACACAAGGAATGGACATTAGACCAGTGGAAATCTGTGCTTTGGTTTGATGAGTCCAAATTTGAGATCTTTGGTTCCAACCACCGTGTCTTTGTGCGACACAGAAAAGGTGAATGGATGGACTCTACATGCCTGGTTCCCACCGTGAAGCATAGAGGAGGAGGTGTGATGGTGTGGGGGTGCTTTGCTGGTGACACTGTTGGGGATTTATTCAAAATTGAAGGCATACTGAACCAGCATGGCTACCACAGCATCTTGCAGCGGCATGCTATTCCATCCGGTTTGCGTTTAGTTGGACCATCATTTATTTATCAACAGGACAATGACCCCAAACACACCTCCAGGCTGTGTAAGGGCTATTTGACCAAGAAGGAGAGTGATGGGGTGCTACGCCAGATGACCTGGCCTCCACAGTCACCAGCCCTGAACCCAATCGAGATGTTTTGGGGTGAGCTGGACCACAGAGGAACTCCTTCAAGACTGTTGGAATACCATTTCAAGTGACTACCTCTTGAAGCTCATCAAGAGAATGCCTAGAGTGTGCAAAGCAGTAATCAAAGCAAAAGGTGGCTACTTTGAAGAACCTAGAATATAAGACATATTTTCAGTTGTTTCACACTTTTTTGTTAAGTATATCATTCCACATGTGTTAATTCATAGTTTTGATGCCTTCAGTGTGAATCTACAATTTTCATAGTCAGGAAAATACAGAAAACTCTTTGAATGAGAAGGTGTGTCCAAAATTTTGGTCTGTACTGTATTTCCCATAAGGAAAAAAGCTAAACGGAAAAAAGCGTCAAAATGGCCGATTCACCATTTTTTGTCCTTTTTTGTTTTTTAAATTAAATAAAAAGTGATCAAAAAGTCATACACACACCAGAATGGTATCAATAAAAAAAAATCAGATTGCCCCACAAAAAATGAGCCCCCATACAGCTCCGTACACATAAATACCAAAAAAGTTATAGGGGTCAAGAACTGGAAAAAAAAATGGCCAACTTTATAATTTTTTTTATCACTATCAAAATGCAAGAAAAACTATACATATTAGGTATCGCCGGATTCGTAGTGACCAGCAGAATGAAAGTAACTAGTCAATTTTAACACCGTAAATAAAAAACCTGTAAAACTGCGGCGGAATTGCGTTTTTTTTTGCAATTTCACCCGATTTGGAATTTTTTTTCCCGCTTCCCACTACACCATATGCAATATTAAATGGTGGCGTTGGAAAGTACAACTTGTCCTTCAAAAAACAAGCCATCATACAGCTATGTGAACAGAAAAATAAAAAAGTTAAGGCTGTATCAAGGCAAGGAGCGCAAAACGAAAACACAAAACCGAAAAAACCTCCGGGGCTCAAAGGGTTAAATGACATAATTGGGGCAAAAACATTTTTTACAGACTTCAAAATCTGTGCAAGATCCGGAAGCTACTGCACTCCCCCGGCCTTGCAATCATATGACCACTGGGAAAGGAAGCACACATGGCTTCCTGATCTGTATATACAGCACTCATTCAGTACTGTGTATACAATGATCTAACAAAATCTGTCAGTAAGGACAACTTTGGCATCAACATTGTCATCACCCTGATACTTATCTTTATCGCAGCGGTGAACAGGTATAATTACACCTAACTGTCCCATTCATTTCAATGGGACAGATCGCTCCTATACAAGTGTATGGGAACGAACCATCCCTTTGAAATGAAGGGGATGGTTAGTTGTAATTACACCTGCCCACCGCTGCGGATGTTACGGCGAGCAGGTAAACAATGAAGAGGAAGCAGCACTGGCACTGCATGTGCCTCTTTCTCAAACAGCTGATCGACGGGGGTGCAGGGTGTCGGACCGTCTGATATTGATGACCTATCCTGAGGATAGGTCATCAATAAATATAACTTGGACAACCCCTTTAATGACAAGAATATCATTCACATAAAACACTTGGAAGATTACTGAATAGCCATGCCTTTAGACCCTTGAAAAATGAGATAAGATGAGAGAATCAGTCTAATGATTGTTTGTTATAGTTCTCTATGGGTAAAAAAAAAGTTAAAATATAAAAATTCAAATCATCCCTCTTTGTAAACAATAAAAAATATGCATCATGAGTATTGCCATGTGTGAAAACACCTGTACTATTAAACATAACATCTTTTTCCCATATGGTAAATGGCAAAATGGGAAAAAGTCAGAATGGCCAATTTGCCATTTTTAGTCACCTCACCTCCCACAAAAAATTTAATAAAAAGTGATCAAAAAGTTTTACATGCCCCAGAATGGTATCAATGAAAAGTACATATTGTCCTTCAAAAATGAGCCCTCACACAGTTCCACACACATAACTACAAAATAGTTATAGAGGTCAGAATATTTATAATATTTAATATTTTATACGTTTTTTTTGTTTTTTTCTTCAGTATTAATATGCAAGAAAAACTATACATATGTGGTATCATTTTAGTTGTACTGACCTGGAGAATGAAAGTAACAGGTCAGTTTTACCGTATAGGGAACGCTCTAAAAACAAAACGAATAAAACTGTTGCAGAGTTACATTTTTTTTCAAATTTCAGCCCATTTGTAATTTTTTCCAGGCCCCTTACTACATCGTATGCATTCTTAAATGGTGGAATAAGAAAGCGAAACTTGTCCCGCAAAAAACAAGTCCACATATGGCTATATTAACGGAAAAATAAAAAAGTTATCGCCACATTAATGCAGGGAGTGAATAACGAAAATGCAAAAATGAAAAACCCTCTGGGGCTGAAAGGGATAATAAATGAAATCATCATTTAAAAACTGCCTTTTGTATTTACTCAGGTTATCTTTGTCTGATATTCAAATTTGTTTGATAATCTGAAACATTTAAAGGGGTTCTCCAAGTTAAATTTATTGATGACCTACTCACCACTACCCCTGTTACGGGCAGCATGTAAACAGCGCTGCCTCCTCTTCAAACAGCCGATCCGATATTGATGACCTATCCTGAGGATAGGTCATCAATAAATTTAACTTGGAGGACCCCTTTAAGTGTACAAATGTGCAAAAGCAAATACTTTTTAACAGCACTGTATATGTCAGTGTCAATCCGACATTATTTGCTACTGTTGTCAAAAAAAGAAATAAAAGATTAACAGAAAGAGACATTTCCATTAAAAATCCTAGGAGATTAGAGGCTGTATGTATTTTGTGGTCCACAAAAATCAGTAAAAAATACAGATGACGTCCGTGTGCATTCTGTATTTTGTGGAATGGAACAGCTGGCCCCTAATAGAACAGGACTATCCTTGTCCGTAATACAGACAATAATAGGACATGTTCTATTTTTTGCGGAACGGAAATACGGACATATGTAAACGGAATGCACACGGAGTACCTTCCTTTTTTTTGTCGACACATTGAAATGAATGGTTACGCATATGGTCTGCAAAAAAATGGAACACATGTTTCAGTACAAATTAAGTCAACAAATATTTGGTGTAAATTAGACTAGACACTCCACAAATACAGCAAAATATCATCCAGTATTGACCACTATGATTAATTTGGTGCAATTTCATTGTGTTTAGACATCTGCATATAACATTCCAGTTTTCTGTTCTAGCAGAGAAGAACACCGGAATTGCTGTATCCTGCATAGCTGGACACCACAGGGGCCCACAAAGTATGGCAATTCTGGCATCATTCTCCACTGCTGAAACAGAATAACGGAATGCCATATGCAGCTATAAATGTAGCCTTAGGGCCCATTCACAAGACTGTGTGAATGGGTCAGCATCTATTCCGCAATATTCACTTCTATGAGAGCGGGCAGCCGCAAACAAAACAATAAAATACACGCCGGGCATCACCTGTAGTATTGTGGGTCCGCATTTTTGCGGACCTGCAATACTAGGGTCGTGTGAATGGGCCCTAACACTGTCTTAGACAAGATTAGTATTAGGCCATTGTTGCCTTTTTACTACTCCAAATGCACTATACTGTTTTAATTTCAATTTAATGTTTACATATTCATATAAATTCATATTGCCAGTGCACCAGCTAAATAGTGTTTGTGAAAAGCCACTTATTAAACTGCTCATTAAAGGGGTACTCCCTTATCTATATATGTAACCAGAGCTTCAATTTACCCTGCAATCCATTTGTCTAACTCCTGTGTTAGCCTGCAACACACTGACAGTATCATGGCGCCTGATCTTCCCTCACAAGACTACAATCCCCACAATGCCTAGCTTTCTTGCTGTGCGTGTTGATATTTATTGATCGTCTGCATGATATATAGTCCAGTCACGCCCCCTCTATTCAGTAATCACCAACACACTAACACGAGACATTTCGCTAGAGAATTGATAGCAACACACTGAGCATGCTTGACCTAAAAAAGGCTCAGAACTACAGGTCGATGCCATGGTAACTTATGAGGAACACAGTGGGTAGCAGAGGAAGAAAACTACTTTTATAACTACTGAACGGTAAATATGTGAAATTGACATTATATTAGGTAATTATTGATGTTGAAGTAGTCTAAAACATAAGTAATATTTATGTTAACCGGAATACCCCTTTAACTGTGTGACTGTTTAGTATGTTAATTTGACAAATACAGTGTTAATAATGGGAAAAAAGCTGAATTCAATAATTTGTTTTATTTATATTACCTGTTTTTTTACCCAGCCTAACTAGATTTAATTTTCCACAATTTCTGAAAACAACGGAATGCATCCTGTGTACTGTGGCACGTCTTATTGTTATAAAATCAGTGATATATACATGCTATAATGTTTAGCATTGTTTCCCTTTTGAAATAAAATGAACAATAACACATTGTAATATAAATAAATAAAATACTACGAGCATATGATCCAAGTTTTCTCATAGGAACAATGTTCCCATCTCCTTTTAAATTGGAAGGTATATTACTAATAAAAGTAATAACAATAAGATGTTGGAAATGAGCTTTACCAAAATCATCCAAATAAGCCTATTATATAAAATAAAGCACTATAAATCCCACCTAAGGCAAGTATTAGTCCGACTAATTGCACGGAAAGCATCTCAGCACTGTCATTAACATGTTAAGCCTTCAAAAAAGCTATTTGATCACAAAGTGAATGTCAAATGAAAATTTCTCAGCACCATATGCTGAAGTACATAATGTGGCGTCCCAGCAATATTCTTTTTTCTATGAAATGATGCATCAAGGTAAGGTTAGATACAATAAGAGCATGGTAAAACCTATTACATGCAGTGTCAATATAATAATTTTCTTTTCTATTTACCATATGGCAACTTATTTTAAAACAATTATATTATATTCCATCTGCACAGTCTAAAGTACATGGAAGCAGGCAGGCTTTCAGAATCTGTTTTCCCAGCTGGTGGAAATTGAAGGTGAATGAATAGGTGGTTAACTATCAATTTAATTTAAAAGTACAATGTAAAAAAAAAAACATTATTGTGCTATAGTGTATAGCACTGTGAGAAAATATCTTCTGCAAAATATTTCATATTTGTCACACTTGGTTTCTTTATGTTCCATACAAGATCTCAGCAGGATATCTTGTATGGAGCATGTGAATATGATATGCATCTGTGCATGATATGTTCAAGTCCGACCTTGTGGACCCACCTTCTAGGATCTCTTCATAATTTCCATAGACTTTAGTGGAGAGTGCTACACCACCTTTCCATTCAATGCAATGTGGAAAGCAAATGCATAGAATTAGCAAAGTTTAAAACATTCTCCTGAAAGGTGAGGGTCCAATAGGTGAGATTTGCACCTATAATGCACTTATAGCATATAAAAAAGGAAAACTCCTTTAAGGGATATAGTAATCCCTTCATGCATTTGGACATAACTGTAGATAGCATGTAATTTAAGTAAATCCAGCATACAGGTACGTCCAAATTACTGACTGGTGCTGTGAGACACCAGAGAAGCTGGCAAGGGACCAATCAAAATGAACCATGAAGCGTGAGGAAATACGGATTGCTTTAATTCCTGTGGAACACCTAAAGGGTTAAACAAGTTTGTAAAATCAATTTTGAATATTTTGAAAATTTGACATTTCTAAAATACAGTGATTTTTTGATGGTTTCCATGATGCAAGCCCCTTAAAGTCACCTCAGAGCAGAACTAGTCCTTAAAAACAGTTTTGAACATTTTCTTGAAAATTTCAAAAATTGCTTACAAAATTAAAATAAAATTTACAAAATGATGCCAGCAGTAGACACATGGAAAATGTTAATTAATAGCTATTTTGTGAGAAATCCCTATTTGTCTCTTAAAATCAGAGAATTTCATATTTAGAAAATTGCTGAATTTTTATACATAAAACATATGAATTCAAATCCATCACAAACATGAAGTTCAAGGTGTCACGAGAAAACTTAGTCTTAGGCCTCATGCACACGAACGCGTGCTGGCCTTGCCCGTGTTGCGGGCCGCATACGGCGGGTCCGCAATAAACGGGCACCGGCCGTGTGCAGCCCGCATCACGGATCGCGGACCCATTCACTTGAATGGGGTCCGCGATCCGCATCTGAGGGTCCGCACCGCAAAAAAGTAGTGATTGCGCTACTTTATTGTGGTGCAGAGGCACGGCCAGAAACACCACGGAAGCACACTGTGAGGGGCTTACATAATGAAACCCACCCATAAATGACCCCATTTTAGAAACTACACCCCTCAAATTATAAAAAAAACTGCTGTTACAAACTTTGTTAACCCTTCATGTGTTCCACAAGAATTAACCCCTTCCCGACCGGCGCCGTACATGTACGGCGCTCGGGCGGTGCGGGGACATGACGCCCGCTCGCGGCTGCAGCGGGCGTCATGGCCGGCAAGTCTCTGCTGTTTCTAACAGCAGAGACTTGCCGCTTCTTACCTCCGTCTGCGGAGACTTCCTGGGCCTTCTGATGCCGTGATCACGGCATCAGGATGCGTCTGAAGCCTACGCTTCCGGGTGGTGTACAGATGCCCCGATTGGCCAATCGGGGTGTCTGTACACTATATGAAAACTGTAATCCTCGCTGGTGAGGATTACAGTTTTCAAACTGCAATTCTTATTCTGGCCACTAGATGGCAGGCCAGGATAAGAAATGAGCAATTCATGGATTTAACTGCATCTAGTAAATCCATGATTGCTCATAAAGAAAAAAAAACAAAACACAATATATGAGCTCATATTTGAGCTTTAAAATAATCACCAAAAAATTAAAAAAAAGTAAAAAAATATATAAAAAATAAAAAAGATATACACGTTCAAATCACCCCCCTTTCCGTATAAGTAAAAAGTAAATACCTAAATAACCATAAATATAGACATCATGGGTATCACCGTGACCGAAAACGCCCGTACTTTTAAAATATAAAAAAAAAATTCCAATACGGCGAATTGTGTGGCGGAAAAAAGCGTCCAAATGTCGATTCGCTGTTTTTTGTCGCTTTTTTTTTCTAAAAAATAAAAATAAAAAGTGATCAAAAAGTCATACACGCCCCAGAATGGTATCAATAAAAACTTCAGACCGCCCTGCAAAAAATGAACCCCCATACAGCTCTGTACACCTAAATACCAAAAAGTTATAGGGGTCAAGATATGACAAGGAAAAAAAAAAAAGGGCAACTTTCTAATTATTTTATCACCATCTAAACGCAGGAAAAACTATACATATTAGGTATTGCCGGATTCGTACTGATCAGTAGAATGAAAGTAACCGGTCAGTTTTAATGCACATCGAACGCTGTAAATAAGAAACCCGTAGAACTGTAGCGGAATAGCGGTTTTCTTGCAATTTCACCCCATTTGGAATCTTTTTCCCGCTTCCCACTACACCATATGCAATATTAAATGGTGGCGTTGGAAAGTACAACTTGTCCCGCAAAAAAGAAGCCCTCATACAGCTTTGTGAACAGAAAAATAAAACAGCTATGGCTGTTTGAAGGCAGGGAGCGCAAAACGAAAATGCAGAACCGAAAAAACCTCCGGGGTAGAAAGGGTTAAAGGAAAATGGAGGTGAAATTTCAAAATTTCACTTTTTTGGTAGATTATTCATCTTTTATTCAATTTTTTTCTTGCAACACAGCAAGAGTTAACAGCAAACTAATCCTCAATATACATTGCTCTGATTCTGCAGTTTACAGAAATACCCCATATGTGGTGGTAAACGTCTCTATGGGTTTGTGGCAGTGGTCAGAAGGAAAGGCGTGCCATACAGATTTTAGAGGCAGATTTTGCTAGAATGGTTTTTAGGCACCATTTTGTAATTGAGAGACCCTGACGTACCCCTACAATGGAAACCCTCAAAAAGTGAACCCAGTTTGGAAACTACACCCTTCAAAGAATATATTAAGGGGGGTACTGGCCACTTTGACCCCTTTTACGGAATTTATGGAATTTGGAAACACTTGGCTATGAAAATAAAAAGTTTCATTTCCTCCAATAAAATGTTGCTTTAGCCCCAATTTTTTTATTTTCATAAGGGGTAACAGGAGAAAAGCACCCCATAATTTGTTACCCATTTTCTCCTGAATACGGCAACACCCCATATGTGGTGGTAAACTGCTGTGCGGGTACATGGCAGAACTCAGAACGGAAGGAGTGCCATATGGATTTTGCAGAACAGATTTTGATGGATTGGTTTGCGGGAGCCATTGATTTTTATTTTTTTGAGTTATTGTCTTATGTGGGGGCTCATTTTTTGCAGGATGAGGTGACATTTTTATTGGCACAATTTTGGGGTACATAACACTTTTTTATTGCTTGGTATTACACTTTTTGTGAGTCAAGGTGAAAAAAATAGCTGTTTTGGCATAGTTTTTAAAAAAAAAAATTTTTACAGCATGCACCTGAGGGGGCAAATCATGTGATATTTTTATAGAGCAGGTTGTTTCGGCGATACCCAATATGTCTACCAGTTTTATTATTGTTAAGTTTTACACATTAGATTCATTTTAGAACAGAATTAAATCTTGTTTATGTGCTGCCATTTTCAGAGAGCCATATTTTTTTAATTTTTTGGGTGATTGTCTTAGGTAGGGTATCAATTTTTGTGGGACAAGATGACGGTTTGATTGCTACCATTTTGGGTTAAATACGCCTTTTTGATCGCCTGCTATTACACTTTTTGTGAGGCAAGAGGGAAAAAATGGTTGTTTTGGCATAGTTTTTTTATTTTATTTTTTGCAGCATTCACCTGGGGGGCCATCTCATGTAATATTTTTATAGAGCAGGTTGTTATGGACGTGGCGATACCCAATATGTCTAACTTTTTTATTTTAGGAAAGTTTTACACAATAGATTTTTTTTTGAACAGAATAAAATCTTTTTTTTTGTGTTGCCATTTTCAGAGAGCCATATTTTTTTTATTTTTCGGGCGATTGTCTCAGGTAGGGTATCATTTTTTGCGGGACGAGATGACAATTTTTTTAGTACCATTTTGGGGTAAATATGCCTTTTTGATTGCGTAGTATTAAACTTTTTGTGGGGGAAGGTGACCAAAAATGGCTGTTTTGGCACTGTTTTTATTTTTTATTGTGTTCACCTGGTGGGATGGATCATGTGATATTTTTATAGAGCCGGTCGATACGGACGCAGCCATACCTAATATGCCTACTTTTTCTTTTTTTTTTCTTTTTTTAACAATTTTTTTTTACTTTTTTGGGGGGAAAATGGCATTATTTTTTTTTACTTGAAACTTTTATTATTATTTTTTTAACTTTATTTTTTAACTTTTTTTTCTCCTTTTTTTAACTTTTGGGGGTTCTTTGTATTGTAATGCATTGGCTGTAAGTGTATTACTCACAGTAATACACTTACAGCATGCTTCCTGTGCGATCCAGGGGGCTGGATCGCACAGGCTCGCAGGGATAGCAGCCACGATGCCTAAGGAAGGCATCGGGCTGCCATCCAAGCCATCGGGTCCCCATCACAGCAGCGCGGGGACCCGATGGCCTTCGCTCGACATCCTGAACATGCGGCACACCTCATGTGCCGGCTTCGGTGTTTTCACCGAGGCTGGCGCATTCCCCAGGGGTCCAGCGCCTGGGCACAGCCGGACCCCCGGCTCTGATCGGGCGGGCGCAGCTCCTGCACCCACCCGATCAGCGCTCAGTAATAGTACGGTGCTGGGCATTAAGTCCCATCACGCAGCGCCGTACTATTACGGCGCTGGGCATTAAGGGGTTAATGAGGGACCATATAATTTCATAAATTATCTGTATAAATATCTCATAATATGGATCCTTCCTTTCTTACTTCATGCAATGTTTGTACAAGACATCTTACACCTACATTCTAGTTAGAAGAGCTCTCTTGTAACAAGCAATAAACCTGTGTTAGGGCTTGTTCACACGGCCGTTGTGTGACCGTGCCCATGCTGCAGACTGCAAATTTTGGTCCACAATACATGGGCACCTACCTTGGTGCTTGCGCATGTGGATCATGGACCCATTCACTTCAATCGGATCCGCATTCGACTGTCATGTTCTATTTTTTTGCGGTGCGGAGGTACGGACAGAAACACCTCAGAAGCACTCCGTAGTACTTCCGTAGTGTTCCGATCCGTGCTTGTGTTCCGCACCACACCACACCACATCTCAGTGATTGCGGACCCATTCAAGTGAATGGGTCCCGATCCATGATTCGGGGTGCACACGGCTGGTGCCCGTGTATTGCGGCCCTCCTGTATGTGGGCCGCAATACGGCCACGGACACACAACAACCATGTGAACAAGCCCTAAGCCTCATATAATCAGGAAAAATTTTTAACCATTGGAAACAATAAGTCTCCATTTCATGACTGCAACCAGAGATGTTAAAAACCTTGAGAAGTTAATTCACAAAGTAAAATACCAAATAGCAAAATGAGCTTTATATGCTGAAAACCCCTTTAATTATTGGAAATACTACATGCATATGATGTTCAGCTTGTTTAATTGATGCTTGGTTTGCAATACCCATGGTCCACTACATGGTTTACAGCCACCACCAATACAATTAAGTGTTCTTGGCTTGATGACAATGATTATTGTAAAAGTCCATTCACACAACCATAATTCTGGACAGGAGGTGAAGAGCTGATGACACCTCACACTCACCAATACCGACCGGTGTAGATGAATCCTGGCAGTCAAACTGTGTCCTCGATCTATGGAAGAGCGCGCGCCTATTTAAGCTCTGACCTCCTACAGAGCGAGGCTTGGAACGCAGGAAGTGATTAGAGATTCTAAACATCACTTCCTGCATGCCAGAACATATCCTGCCGATGATGCGATCATGTGACTCTGTTGCCAGGCAACAATGACTCTATCCTTGCACAGAGCTCACATAAAACTGCAAAGATAAACAGTATCAAAATGTAAGGAGGTATTTATACAGAAAACCGATGCATGGTCCAATTAATGGCGAGGGTGCACAGAATATACTCAATACATTGGCAGTTAAACAATATATTTTTTGTAAGAAAAAAAATAAATAAATAAAATTATACAACCAGGATCCTGGGGACAATAATCATTGCACATGGAAAAGGTCACATTGAATCTGAAGATAATCAAAACATCAATTACAATGGAAATATGGCAGTTATGGGGGGATAAGGGAAATTGTCCCTAATTTACCCTAAGAGTAAACTCAGCCCAGGGATACCCCCTGATGGTGGGGGGCCCTGTCCTCGAGCCTAACCTGATATGCCCTATACCACCCTGACCTGCCTGACACCCAACTAAAGAACACAAAAAGGTGCCCTGAATTAAAATCAGGGTAACCTATTGAGTAAGGGCCAAAAAGCACAATGTTACAGTACTAATAAAACATGTGACATAGATTAATTAATGTACAGATGGTAAAATAATGTGCCCAGGATACCGGTTATCGAAATTAAAAAATAAAACAAGTATACAAGTAATAGATTGAGAAGCCAGAAACATCCTCCCATCAAAGGAAGCAACTAAAGTTCAGCTGCTCATTGAGACCCGATGGAAAAAACGTTTTTAAATGGAATATCCACCGTGCCTCCCGTTGTAAAAGCAGCCGGTCCGAAACTCCACCTCTTGTCGGGAAATTAACAACATCAATCCCCATTACTTTAATGCTAAGGGGATTATCCTGGTGACAAGTGTGTATATGTCGAGACACAGGAGTCTCCCTTCGTGCTCGATGTCACCCAGGTGTTCCCCTATCCAGCGTCGTAATTCACGCTTGGTTTTCCCAATATATTCCATTCCACAGGGGCAAGTGATCTTATAAATAACACCCCTAGTTCTACATGTCACAAAGGTCCTAATCTCAAAGGACCGGTTCAGATTGGTACTTATGAAGGACCTCCCTGATTGGATAACTTTACAAGCGACACAGCCACTACACCTATAGCAACCTTTGGGTGCTCTTTCCAACCAAGTGCCTTTCTTAGGAAGGTGGGTGTAGTGGCTGTGAACAAGTAGGTCCCTGAGACTGTTACCCTTTCTGAAAATGACTTGAGGATAATCATGTATTGCTTCCTTAATATCGGGATCCATGAGCAAAATAGGCCAGTGTTTGTGTAACACCTTCCTGGCCTGACTAGTAACGTCACTGAAGGCAGTAATTAGCCAAATTTTAGGGTCACCCTCTATTTTGGATTTCGGTACCAACAGTTCAGTTCGGTTTTTAGTGATAGCATTCTGAAAAGCTGTTTGTAAAGTAAAATCAGGATATCCCCTAGAGAGGAATCTTTCTCTATGGTCATGTGCCTATAAAAGGAATTCTCTTTTGTTAGAACAATTCCGGCACAGACGTAAAAACTGACCACGTGGAATTCCCTTTTTCAAAGTAAAGGGATGACTGCTGGTCCAATGTAGCACCGAATTCGTAGAAGTCAGTTTACAATAGATGGTCGTAGACAACTCTCCATTAGTTTGACAAGCTACACTGATATCCAAAAATGGGAGAGTATTAGGGTCTGACTCATATGTTAATCTCAAGCCCACAGAATTGGAATTGAGATTCTCGATAAAGGCAGCAAATGTTGATTGGGTATCGTTCCAGATGACAAAAATGTCATCTATGTAATGGGCCCACATTGAAATGGGCCCGGTACATGACAACAACCCTTCTCCAAAAACAATGGTCGACTCCCACCAGTCCAGGAGCAAATTTGCATAAGATAGCGCACAAGAATAGCCCATGGTTGTGCCCCTGAGCTGGTGGTAAAGCCGACCATTGAAAACAAAAATGTCATGGGTCAAGAGGAACTCCAACAGTTGCAAAACAAAAAAATTATGTTCCCTGAATTGTTGACCTCTCATACTGAGAAAATGTTCAACTGCTGTTCATGGGGGATTGAAGAGTACAGAGACTCTGCATCAATACTCCCCAAAACTGAGTCAGAGTCAACAGAAATCCCATCAAGCCTCTTAAGGAGGTCCATTGTTTTCCCTGGTGTAGGAAGGCAAAGATACCACAAATGGCATCAAAATCCGGTCTATATAAACACCTAGATTCTGGCAAAGACTTCCTACACCAGAGACAATGGGCCTCCCTTTGAGTAGCCTAGTGCCCTTGTGCAATTTGGGCAAGCTGTAAAAGGTCGCCATGATTGGGTGTTTAGGATACAAAAACTCATATTCATCTTGGGAGATAAGCTTCCTTATCTGAGCGTCCTTCAGTATATTGTCCAACTCAACCAAAAATGTTTCCGTGGGGTCTGAGGGAAGTATACCATAATTATTTCTATCGCTTAACAAAGTTTCACACATCTTTTGGTAATCAAACATATTCATAACTACAGTGTTACCCCGCTTGTCGGAGGGCTTGATGGTAATCGTGGTGTCATTTTTCAAGGTAGTGATGGTGGACAACTCCTCCTCAGTGTAGTTTGATGTGCACTGAATAGAGGAAATTTTCAACAAGTCTGCCGTCACAACCTCAAGAAAGACATCAGCACATGACAAGTCACTTGATGGGGGCATTCTTCTACTTTTGTTGTGCAGGGTCGTGAATGGACCTCCACCTTTCTGGGTTTAAGAGTTAAACTTTGTAGTAATCTAACATCAGACAACATATCCACAGGGATACCTAAATCAGCGGCCTGTTTTTTCTCAAGGCCCTTATAATGCTTACGCCACTTAAGTTTGTGCACAAACAGGTATAAGTCCTTAATCCAACCGAATGTGTTAAATCTCTGTGAAGGCACGAATGAAAGACCTTTTTGCAAGATCGACAGTTCGGTTAAACCTAGTTGTCTTTCTGATAAGTTTACAACTTCTGGGCCTGTGGGTCTCTCGAGCGTGAGCAATTTCTCAGGGGATATGTCGGTCCTTGCTCTAAAAAATGGCTAGAAGATTGACCTCTTCCTCTACCACCTCTGCCTCTACCCCTACATTTGGTGTACCCAGTCCTGTTTTGAGGGGGTCCTGTAAATTGTTCCCTCCCACTATCCGAGGCGTCGGTCTAAGTTGTTGTAAGATCCGACTCTAGCTCCTTGGTCTGAGGTTTATCCCTCAAGACCAAGTAAGCTTTGTTATCCCTAACTTCACCCAGATCGTTGTTAAATTGTCTGTGTTTCCTCTCACGTAAATAATATTGGAATTTTTCAACTGCAGTTTATAACTGTTTCTCCTTGTTTGAAAATTCAGGCTCCTGTCAGAAGGTTTTTGTTACTTCTATCTGCGCCTTGAGTTTACCATCAAGGCTTTGAAGGTTAATCCTCTCTTCCTCAAGGAGTAGTTTCATAAATTGAAGGGAACTTGCAGTAGCTAGTTGTTCCCACCGACTCACGAAACCAGAGCTTAATTGCCTGCTGGCAGGGGTTAAGGAAATATGAAGTCCTCGAGGGACAATGGCGTGCTTAATATAATTGTCAAGGCTTTGTACCTCCCACCAGCAGACAAGATGTTCCTTGTATAACTTGCTAAGTTCCTTGAAAGCAATTTTGAACGAGGGAGTCAATCTTTTCTGGACATATATTTTATCAGACAAAAACTTCCTTTGCCTCGTTAAGCCAAGCTTCAGTATTGAGACCTCCCGCCAGAAAACCTGCCATACCGCATGCTATCAATTTAAGACTACACAAGCCCAAAAAAAATTTCACATAGGCTGTAAACACTAAAGTGAATAACAAAAATAACCAAGTAGTGTGTACCAATCTATAAAATTTACCTTTTATTTATATAATTATTAAAAGAGGAAAAAAAACAAAACAATGTTCATATACATATATAGACAATCAGGATGCTCGGCCGCATCCAAACAATTATGTAACCACACAGTATCAAATTGTACCAACACTGGACATCAAATGTTGAGACAAATAACTGTGGATTAAAACACACCAAAACTACTGTGGTCGGTAGTCGGATCATACACAGAATGCTGGGGTTAAACAGACCACAATATTTAGTCTAAATGAGAGGCTGCGAGAGGCTGCGGTTTGTGCACAAGAAACGCAGACCCCCCTCTATTACACAGGCCTATACCCCCCAGAAAAACAACCTAGTTAAAGATAATCAATGCCCTGCAATTACAGTATGCCGCATGCCTATTCCCGACATGCATGTTTCACTTCACTTCAATGTTGACAAAGAGCAAAAGCGCACCTATTAATGCAGTAAATACAAACCCGGAGGACGAGGACAAAAAAAAACAACGCTAAATGACCACATATACACACTTGTCAACAAGGTAATCCTCTTAGCATTAACCCTTAGACTCCCAGTGCCGTACATGTATGGCGCAAAATCACTGCCGCAAGTCCCAGCGCCGTACATGTATGGCGCTCTGATCGGGCGGGCGCAGGAGCTGTGCCCGACGATC
>ONZH01000409.1:0-116826 GCA_900303285.1 Rhinella marina
GGCTGCTGAGGAGGATTGATCCAAGGAGGAGGGCGGTGGTAGTGGCGAGGCGAGTTAAGTCCAGGGCCAGGCCTGACTTGGGAAGTATTTCACCACTCTGCCGGGGGACATCAGCATGGCCACGTGCAATTTCTGCAAGCAGAAATTGAGCAGTGGGAAAGCCTCATATGTTGGGACCACTGCTCTGTGGAAACCATCTGAAGCAGAGTCATGCTGCAAATTTGGCTAACCAAGGTGTATTACAGCAGCGCATTAATACTGAAGAGCTGGATACTTCTCCCGGGGTCCTTGCGTCAGGCAGCCCGCATCCAGGAGTGTAACTAGTACATACACCTTGTCGTCAACCGTGTGCGTTTCTCACCTGCTCTTACTCGTCAGCCATCCATCGTCGAGTGCGTGGCCAGGAAGCAACTTTACGGCAACCAGCAATCCAACAGTGCGCAAACTTAATTATCACCTGACTAAGTTGCTGGCTGTGCAGTCTCTGCCGTACAATTTAGTTGATTCTACAGCTTTTAAGGAGCTGATGGCTTGAGCTCAGCCATGCTGGCAGATCCCTAGCCGGCATTACTTTTCAAACAAAGCTATCCCCGCCCTTTACTCGCACGTGGCAGACAATATAGGACGCTCCCTGCAGCTGTCTCTCTGCAGCACCGTGCACGTCACAGTTGACACCTGGAACAGTGCTCACGGCCAGGGGCAATACATATCCTTTATGGCCCACTGGCTGAATGTTTTTTAGTGGCAGCGAGGCAGGAACCCCCCAGCAACAGGGCCAATTGCTTTTGGCACCTCCACGCACTTTCCATCCAGGATTGCAGACCACCCAACACGCTCCCTCCTCCACCTCCACGGGCAGTCTGCCTGCAGGAGCATCAGGGCATAGAGTTGACCCCCCCTTCCTATCACATGTGCCAGGTAAAACGCTGCCACGCTGTGTTAGATTTCATCTGTCTTGGCAACACCAGCCACACAGGCCAGCGCTTGCTGCATCACATCAAGCAGCAAATAGCACACTGGCTGTCTCCCCACCAGCTGGAAGTGGGCAAGGTTGTGAGTGACAAACGGCACAAATATAGTGGCAGCGCTGAACCTGGGGCAATTCACGGCATGCTCCCTGTATGGCACATGTCCTATATCTAGTGGTTCAGAGATTTCTCAAAACATTCACTGGCCTGCGAACAGTGCTGGCAAAGTCACGGAAGCTTTGCACTCATTTGAGTCACTCTTATGGTGTCCCGCAACGCTCTGCTGGACTTGCAGTGGCAAAACAGTCTTCCGCCACACCGGTTGATAAGTGACGTGCCAACTCGGTGGAATTCCACGCTTCACATGTTGCAGTGGCTCCTTGAGCAGCGGAGAGCAGTGGATGACTTTGTCCAGCAGTAACCAGAATCGTCGACCATAGGGAGCAGGTGTAGCTAGATTTCATCAGTGCTGGTCCCAGATGCCTGCACTGGTGCTGAAGCCCTTTGAAGAAGCCACTAAATTGGTCAGCCGAGACAGCTGTTAGTCTGAACTACATTGTTTCACTAATATTTGTCCTTGAAAAGACACTGTCGCTCATGCAGCAGGGGGCAATGGGGGAAGGAAATCCTGGACATCTCTCTGCACGCCATGTTGTCAGTAGAGATGAGTGAATCTATTCGCCGATTCGTATCGAATCTTGGAAATTTTTAGCTGCGAAGAGAATCCGAATATTAGGTGATTCGCTTTGGATTTGTATGCATTCGCTCCGTAGTTTGTCCTATAAATTATACGCTATAGCTACATATAAGTTACTGTATACGCTGTTGCGTACAAATTCAATTTATTATCGAACCTTTACTGTTAGTTTGTTTATCGTGCGCAAAAGCCCGCGAAGAAAGCGGTCACTTGACTTAGTGGGCAGGGCTTGCTCTGATTAGCTCAGGCTCGATAAGCCAGTGACGCATCACTTCTGCTGCGACTGCTGAGACGAGCAGAAGCACTGTGTGTGAAGTTCTGAGACCTGTTTTGTGAAAAATTGATGTAATTGCTCTGGGAATCCATATTACACATATCAGGGATACTGCAGGGCAAGTGCAGGGCCAGTTCAGGGCTAGTATTTAATCAAGCAGGGAGAGAGAGACAGGGAGAGATAGGGAGAGACAGGGAGACACAGAGAGAAAGACCAGCTGCAGGGCCACAGAGTGAATTGAAAAATGTCTGAAATAGATAAGCAAAAGGTGTCCAGTTCCAGCCATACTTTGAGCTCTAAAAGGAGGAGGTGGCACAGGGCAGCAGTGTCAAAGGACCTGTAGTCAGAGCATCTACTAGTAGTATTCACAATACTTGGCCGTTGTTCCACCAGGCTAACCCACCAAGGCGCAAAATTGTAGTGGAGGAGAAAGTAGATGAGGTAGTGGAATGGATGGCACACTCATCTCAGTCTCAGCCGGATGATCTGCTGTCATCTGCTGATACAGTATCCACATGTAGCCAGGGATCAGCGTTCCTCCTGCTCCACCATTCCAAATGTGTTCTGGATGAATCTGATGTGTTAGACCGGAGGACCTGGGAAGCGGATCGGGCTGGTGAGGAGGATTTGATCTCAGAGGAGGAGGGTGGTAGTAGTAGTGGCAGCAACAGAGGGCAGAGGCGAGTTAGGCCCAGGGCTAGTGCTTCCCTGGGAACTAGCGAGACCCCAAATATAGTGGGGCCGGCACCAGGGTGTAATCGTGCAAGGGCTACAAGCTTGGCCAGCTGTGGAGGGCGCACGTCAGGTGTGTGGAAGTATTTCACCACTCTTCCGGGGGATAGCAGTATGGCCACGTGTAATTTGTGTAAACAGAAATTGAGCCATGGGAAAGCCACAAATGTTGGGACCACTGCTCTGTGGAACCATTTGAAGCGGCGTCATGCCGGCAATTTAGAGCAGCCAATTAATACTAAAAGTTACTTCTCCCGGAGTCCCTTCTGTCAGGCAGGCCGCATCCAGGGCCATAGCTCAGCCGCATCCCGGGGTGTAACTAGTACATTCACCTCGGACAGTGCATGCATTTCTCCACCTCCTCTCATTCGGCAGCCGTCCATTGCCGAGTGCGTGGCCAGGAAACAGTTTTACGCCACAAGTAATCCGTGCGCAAACTGAATGTTCACCTGACAAAGTTGCTGGCTGTGCAGTCTCTGCCGTACCAGCTGGTTGACTGCCCAGCTTTTAGGGAGATAATGGCTTGCGCTCAGCCACGCTGGCAGGTCCCTAGCCGGCATTACTTCTCCAACAAAGCTATACCCGCCCTTTACTCCCACATGGCTGACTATATTGGATGCTCACTGTAGCTGTTTCTCTGCAGCACGGTGCACGTCACGGTGGACACCTGGAGCAGTGCTTACGGCCAGGGGCAATACATGTCCCACTATGCACTAGGGCTTCTTTCCTGCCCAGCCTCAAGTGTCATGTCAGAGAGGGGAGGTGACACCCAAAAGGACAAATCTGTCACCGGGCAGTGTTCAAAAAAATACCTTTATAAAAATGAATAAAGGCTGGATTACTCCTCTTGCTGATGCTGGTGGTGATTAGATCAGGCCTTGCAGGGCAGAATAGTCTGAGTGTCCTCCCACTGTTGCTGTCAGCCGGCCCATAATTTTACTGCCAAATGTCTTGTGTCATGTCATGGGCTGTGCGAACCCAAAGTCTCCAAAACCCTATTTCAAAACCAAACATTGTTGTCTACCTCCACCTCCGTTTTCTACGCTTAGTAGGAGAGTAGCTGTTATTAGTTAACGTTACTAATAGTTCTATTTAGTAATGTTAAGTTTGTTTTGGCGCCTCAGCCTTTAGTCCCCCCCCCTCCAAAAAATATATATAAATATATATGTGTTATATATATTTAAAAAAAATAAATTTTTACACTGCCTCTGCCTCCCGTTACAAGTTATATTAGCGGACATTGTTATACACCACCGCAGTTTGTTGTATTTATTTTACCAATCACTCTCTGCTGATATATGCCATAAAAAGCTCATATATAATTTTCACTGCCTATGTTAAGGTAGAATGTACAGGCTTGTTGCCCAAACAAGCCAAGCCTTTTCTATTTTTCGGACGGCAGACACCGCTGTGTTCATTAATATGGGAAAATGGCCGTGGGAAAAAAAACTCTGTCTTCTTCACACTATGTCAGGATCAGGAAGGTGTTAAAGGTTTAACAAAACACTCAAAACACAGGTTTTTCAAGAATATTTTAGTAATAAATAAAAACTTCTTTTTAGCAAATAAATAATATAATAAACAAAAGAAAGGAACAAAAATATAAGATTACGCCGGCCTTTGCCGACGTCGAGCCACCATGTCCGCAGCTCTTGCAGCTCCAGCTGCAGGCCACAAATGAGCCGGGAGGCTGCGTCCAGCCTCCACTTCGAAGTCAGTGCGGATGTCTGTAGGGGTGGAAACAGTTATGTACTTAGTTTGTATGATCGAGTTACAGTGGTTGTCCAACAAAAAAAAATCTAAAGTTTAATGTACTGGGGCGACTTATTCAGTGACATGTATTCTGTACTGACTGAGCCTTTTTTTTGGTTTGTAGTACTTACTGGACACCCAAACGGCGTGGTCTTGCCATGGTCCAGGGGAAAACTGCTCCCTGTCGGTTGGAGCTACAAAAGATAAAACATATATTTAGCTCATATTTTGAAGACAGAAGATCCACCCATTATACTTTTTTTTACCTACCTTCTACCTCTGAGCTGGTGGTGTTGGAGGGGCAGGTGGGGTCCTCTCTCGCTGGGGTGGAGGACGGTGAGCGCGGCTCCTCTGTGGTGCAGCAGCTGTCAAAAATCATTAAATAATGGCCTAAGGCTACTTCTACACTAGCGGCAGCCCGGATCCCGCGGGTGAAGGGTCCCTCCGGATCCGTGCTGCCACAGGTATACGTGTGGGTCCGGAACCGCTCTCTGGCCCCACTCACTGTAATGGGGGCGGGCCGCGGATCCAGCCGCAACACGTTAACCCCTGCTGAGAGGCAGCCAGAGCGAAAATACAACAGTTACAGCTGCGACTAGTGTAGAAGTAGCCTTACATTCAACTCTAATGAACAGTTGTAGCTACATGGGAATAGTTTGGGGCTGGAGGATCCCGTTCCTAACCACAGTGCTCTTACTGCAGCTGCACTCCCACATAGCTTGGATGAAAAATAAATTAAATATGTTTTACACTTACTAGAGGCTGCAGGTACTTCAGGGGACGTCCTACCTCGACGGTGGTGACGCCATAGTTGACGGTGCTCTGCAACATAAAAACGTACACAATTGTTAGATGATGACTCTTTTTAATACTAACACATACTACTATTAAGATATTATGGGTGTGAGAGGGGGGCCATATCATATTTTTTTCTTCTAAAAAGGTATTCATGGCAATAGATAACGTTATCGTCGCAATAACTTTCTTAATATCGTTAACAGGAATACTTTGGATATCGCCCACTGACAGTAGCTGCAGCATGGGAACGTCTTTGAGTCTGTGTGTAGGAGGAGGAAGCGCTAACTATGAAGGGGCATATATCTTAGGGTACTTTCTTTCAAACTAGTGCATTTGCCTGACACAAACGGGAGAACGGCCAGCACCATTAACAATAATGACTAGAACACCTTCACTTAAGTTGTTTGGGTCGAGAGTTAGAGGCGTTACCTAGCATGAAACAAAATTACTGCAGCGCACTACGCACGACCACGTTGTCCTTCTATACTTTTTTCATTATTGGCAGTGACTGCTGGTATATATACAATACAGTACACTAATTTTTTAACATGTTTTTACTTATCAAATATTTTGTTACTCACCCTGCCGTATCTCTGCGCGGATCTCATTAATCCGTTCTGGGCATTTGAATTTTAGATCGGACCATTTCCGCTGGATCTGGCCTGGGGTCCGCACGGTGTGGAAATGATGGCGCAAGCCTTGGATCACCTGCTGGATCACCACCTTCTTATGCTGATTTGGATGGCGGTGTGTGCCATTGTAATCCTCTCTGTCCATCAGCCGAATCAGGTATTTCAGCTCTTCAGAGCTAAATGATGAGGATCGCCTGGGTGCCATTTTCAAATATTCTCTCTGCCTCTGAGGAGTGCACGCCGCGGCCTCTCGTCGAGCGTGCCTACGTATTATGTTATCGCTAGACAATAGCACGCTGAGGATTCGTACGCAATTTGTACATCTACTAACAAGTTGCGTACATTTTTTAAATGAACGTTCGTTATTAGTGCACGAATGGAGCTGGAGGATGACGATGACACCTTCAGGGACACTCAAGTGTCTCAGAGAGAGGCTGAGATGGAAAGAACTGGCTCTTTGGGCACACTGGCTAGGATGGCAAGCTGTATGCTCACATGCTGATGGAGTGACAGCCGTATCCTAAAAATAAGGCAGACTGACGAATACTGGCTTGCGATGCTTCTGGACCCACGGTATCACTCCAACATGGGGGATTGTTTTCCTCCCTAGAAAAGGGAGGAGAAATTAGCTACATACCGGGAGAAGCTATGTACTAACCTGGCCACAGCTTTCAGCCAGCGCCAGCCTGCTGCCAGTGTCTCTGAAAGCAAGGTCCGGCCGAGTCACCCACCTCCTGCCACAAGCAGCAGCAGCCAGTTCACCCTCATTAGTATGATGCAACAATTTTTTTCCGCCTCCCAAAAGCCGCAGCCAAGTGAGCAGGCCCAGTCCACCCACCTCAACAAACAGGTTCAGGCTTATCTGCAGTGGCCGGAACTGTCCCACTATGCACTAGGGCTTCTTTCCTGCCCAGCCTCAAGTGTCATGTCAGAGAGGGTTTTTAGTGCCGCTGGGGGGGTGGTGACACCCAAACGGACCAAACTGTCACCTGGCAGTGTCCAAAAAAACACCTTTATAAAAATGAATCAAGACTGTATTACCTCTGATTTTCACACTCTTCTTGTTGAGGCAGATGATTAGATCTGGCCTGGCAGACAGAAATAGTCCGAGTGTCTTCCCACTGTTGCATGCCAAATGTCTCGAGTCATGGGCTGAGCAAACCCAAACTCCCCAAACCAAAACCCCAAAATGTTATTAAAATCTAAAAACTGTTACCTCCGCCTCCGTTTTCAACATTAGCACTTAGCAGGCTAGCAGCTGTTGTTATACACCATTCTTAGTTCTATTCAGTATTCATAAATTTGTTTTGAAGCCTTTCCTCCAAAGAAAAAAAATATAAAACAAAATAAATAAAAAATGTTATTAAAAAATAAAATAGTTACACTGTTGTCTACCTACGCCTCCCGTTACAAGTTACATTAGCGGAGATTGTTATCTTCCTCCGCAGTCAGTTGTATATTCACTCTCTGCTGTGCTGATGTACCCCGTCCCCTACTACTACTGGCCGTGGCACCCATGAAAAGCCGATATATAATTTTCACAGCCTATCTTTACAAGGTAGAATTTTTACAATCTTGTTGTCCAAACAAGTCAAGCCTTTTTCTTTTACTGTAATACGGGAAGCGGAGTGTGCGTACTTCATTATTGCTTGGCCTGAAGACACCCTGTGTTCATTATTCCGGGAAAATGGGCTATACACAATTTTTGGAGGCTCCGGCCTAAACAGACAACCCTGTCTTCTTCACACTAATCCGGGCTCTAGCCTATGCACAATTTTTGGAGGCTTTGGCCTAAACAGACAACCCTGTCTTCTTCACACTAATGCGGGCTCCGGCCTATGCACAATTTTTGGAGGCGCCGGCATAAACAGACAACCCTGTCTTCTTCACACTAATGCAGGTTCCGACCTATGTAAAGTGTGAAGATGTAGTTTCTGACCATTCGGAATCCATTTTGTTTCTGGCTCGAGAAACTTCAGGCTGTTTTCAGAAAATGGCCTGAGAAACTTCAGATTGTTTTGGGAAGATAGCTTCAGGTTGTTTTCAGAAAATGGCCTGAGAAACTTCAGGTTGTATTGGGAAGATAGTTTTGGGTTGTTTTCAGAAAATGGCCTGAGAAACTTCAGGTTGTTTTGGGAAGATAGTTTTGGGTTGTTTTCAGAAAATGGCCTGAGAAACTTCAGGTTGTTTTGAGGAGATGGCCTGAGAAACATCAGGTTGTTTTGGGAATCCAGTTATACTTCATCTGCTCATAGTTGTTAGAGCATTATTTTTTTATTTGTTCCGCATCCTTAAATTGGCCATTCCTGGGTCCGGAATAATAGAGAAGGAACAGGCTGCGCATGTGTTGGCTCCACTCCATTAGGGAGTGAAGTTTTTTATTTACATTTATATAAAAGCTGTAACCCTTTGAGGGGGAAGTCAGAAGCTCATCCTACGGGGGGCACCTCGTGTAGGAACCTAATCAGTGTTTTCCCGATCGAGCCTCTGACTGCTTTCGCTGAAAGGGCTTCCCAGCTGATGTGTTGCTGTCAGATGAAGTTTACTCAATCGGTGATATAAGTTTTTTATCCTTTGTATATACTTAACTTGCAAAAGAAGGACATACATTTGCCTGATTATTATTGTTATTATTGCCTTAATAAACTTACTTATATAGCTTATCCTTAAATTGGTGCGTGTAGTCTCTCTTTAAAGAGTATCCGAACCTGAAGTCTTGCTCTTATCAGCAAAACACTATGCACAATTTTTGGAGGCTCTGGCCTATGCACAATTTTTGGAGGCTCCGGCCTAAACAGACAAGTTAACAACCCTGTCTTCTTCACACTAATGTGGGCTCTGGCCTATGCACAATTTTTGGAGGCTCCGGCCTAAACAGACAACCCTGTCTTCTTCACACTAATGCCGGCTCTGGCTTATGCACAATTTTTGGAGGCTACGGCCTAAACAGACAAGTTAGACAACCCTGTCTTCTTCACACTATGTCAGGAAGGTGTTAAAGGTTTAAAAAAACAATTTAAACACACGTTTTAGAATAATAATTTTAGTAAAATAAATAATAACTTTCTTCAAAAAATAAATAAGTAAAAAAAAAAAAGGAAATAAAAAGGTTACGCCGGCCTTTGACAACGTCTGGCCATCATCTCCTGCAGCTCTCAGAGCTCGAGCTGCAGGCCGTGAATAAGCCAGGAGGCAGCGTGGAGCCTGGTGTCAAAGCGGCATAAGGCTGCCTCCACCTGTCGGGATATCTGTAGGGGTGGAAACACTAATATAATTAGTATGATCCAGTTAAAGCAGTTGTCACACAAAAAAAAATCTAAACTTTCAAACCAGCTCCTGGATAATACTTTAGCAATTGCATGTCATTAAATATTTGGTATATCTGACTTTGGGCTTGCTTTGTAAGTGGGCTGTGTATAAGTGGAGTTAAAAGAACCGGAGTGCTGGTACTGAGTGATTTTGTGGGAGTGACTGCAAATAACTGTCTATGCATTTTGGTACTAACATTTAAACCTATTTTTTTTCTCTGCTGTGTACCTGGAGAAGGGGAGTGGTTTGTGATCCCAGGTGCTATAAATTGCATAGCTAAACTCTTCTAGAACTTGCTTTGTAAGATGCTTGCTTTGTAAGTGGGCTGTGTATAAGTGGAGTTAAAAGAACTGGAGTTTGAGACAAGGAGCAAAAAAAAGGAAGGTTGGAGGGATTTTTCCTTGTGTGTTGTTAACTTGACTTGAACTAGTTCTCCAACTACAGCAAACCACAACTTATTGCATATTTACTGTTTTTCTGTACTGTATATCCCCATCTAGCAGGTGCTCCATGGACAATGCTACTAAGTGTGTGTCCTGTGCAATGTATGCATGCCTTGAAGAGCCATTCGAGGGTGAATACATTTGCACTAGAAGCAATCACGTTGCATATTTGGAAGCCCAGATCTTGGCTCTAAATAAGCAGCTTGACATACTTGGGGGCATTAAAAAACTGGAGAGAGGCTTAGACCTCACGGTGCAGGCACTGGCTAGGCCCAGTGAAAAGGAGGTGGGAGGAGAAGGGCAAGACCAGGACTATCAGGTCAGCAGTTGGGTTAATGTAGTAAGAAGGGGTAGAGGGAAAAGTGCCAGGGAGGCTAGTCCGGAGCTGGAACGCACTAGTAAGGGGGTAGATAGTGTAGATAGAGAGTGGGTCATAGGAGGGGACAGTGGGGGGTTAGTTGGGGCTGCGGTTAGTGAGGAATGTAGGGAGAAGACTGGGCAAAACATCAACCAAAGTAACCCAAAAACCCCGGATATTAACTGCACAAGTAATAGTAATTTAAAAAGTGGGATAAAAAAATATACATAGACCTCTTAATTGTATGTACACTAATGCCAGAAGCCTAACTAATAAAATTGGTGAACTGGAATTAGTGATGTGTGAGGAGGACTATGACATAGTGGGAATAACTGAGATATGGCTAAATGATAGCTATGACGGGGCAGTTAATGTACAGGGTTACAATCTATTTAGAAAAAATCGTCAAAAACGGAGAGGGGTCTGCCTTTATGTAAAGTCCTGTCTAAAGCCCACACTCCGGGAAGATATAAGTGAGCAACATGCCTGACACAAACGGGAAAACAGCCAGCCCCATTAACAACAATTTGGGGGGGGTGGTGATCCGGCCGTTATCCGGCAAGAATGCCGGGAATTGGCAGGACAAATACTGCAGAACAGCCTGCAGGATCACCACCACATATGTGAAAGTAGCCTAAGGCAAATTACTGGGAAGGGGCACGTATCTGAGAATGCCTTCACTTGTTTGGGTGGAGTTAGAGGCGTGGCCTAGCATTAAAGAAAATTGCTGCAGCGCACTATGCACGCCCATGTTGTCCTTTATATGGTTTCCATTATTGGCACTCACTGGTATATATACAATACAGTACACTAATTTTTTAACATGTTTTTACTTTTCAAATATTTTGTTACTCACCCTGCCATATGTCTGCACGGATCTCATTAAGCCGCTGTGGGCACTTGAACTTCAAATCGGACCATTTCCACTGGATCTGGCCCGGGGTCCGCACAGTGTCGAAACGATGCTGCAAGTCTCGGATCACCTGCTGCACTATCTCCTTTTTCTGCTGGTTCGGGTGTCGGTGTGTGCCATGGTGATCCTGCCGGTCCATCAGCCGCATCATATATTTAATCTCTCCAGAGCTAAATGCTGAGGATCGCCTGGATGCCATTTTCCAAACTTCGCTCTGCCTCTGAGTGCACGCCACGGCCTAGCGTTATGCGTGCCTGCGTATTACGCAATCACTAGCCAATATTACGCTAAGGATTCGTACGCACTTTGTACGCTAATGTATGTACGTATTCAGTTAAGTAGCATACCTTTAACAACTTTATGTTCGTTATTAGTCTGCAAATGTTCGCAGAACACGACCAGAATAACGAATGGTTTGTACGCAGCTTCGACCGAATAGATGCATATTAAGATCAAATCTTTTTATCTTTTCATTCGGCGAAGCAAATTTTTCAAGACTCGCTCATCTCTAATGCTAACCATGGAAACTAGCAGCAATCAAATATGCAGGAAAACATACAAAACCAAAATGTTTTTTTGTAAAATAAATTAGAAACCTGCCTGTCACATTTCAGGGAATAGTGCAGCCCTGAGCTCAAACCCACACCACTGTCCCTGCCTACTTGCACAGTCTGATTTAACTGCCGGTGTACAACTGGACGGCAGTCCCTAGGTTATGTACGTGCTGGGGCTTACAGGGAGGGGAACAACGGGAGAAAACAACATAGACAGAACCAAGGTCAAAGCCAGGAGGTCACGGCAATACCAAGGGATAACACTGGAGAAGAGTCAAAATACGAGCCGAGGTCAGAAGCCGAGAAGTAAGGTCAGTTCAAGGGGGTACCACAAGAACGAGATCAAACACTAGCCGAGGTCAGGAGTCAAGAGGTCACATAGTACAAGGGGGATACAAGGAAGAGGTCAAGTTCAAGCTGAAGTCACAACAGAGGTCATAACAGAACACAATTCTGGTGAAGGTAATGAAGACCAATCACAGGAAACCTGTGGCCAGCAGGCTGCCTGTGTAACTAGGCCCAGAGGATGGGTCACGTGACGTGGCCAGCGTCATGTGACCCACATCATTAATGTCAATACACATGAGCGCCGACTCATGGACGTCGGTGCTCAGCTCCCCTGCTGCTCATTGCCTAGAGGATAGAGGACGCCTGCCATGCTTGTGCCGCCGGGTCCTCCCCTCCCCTTAGTTGCTAGGGAGACGAGGACACCGGCCACGTCCGAGGCTGGCTCCTCCTCCCTCATACGTGGGATTCCGGTGGCACTGCAAGGAGGGAGTGCGCCGCCAGCTCCCCGTTACACTGCCTTAGTATCTGATAGTTTTCTGTCTTCCGTCCTCAGTAGACACTGTAGATTAAATTTTCTTAGCAGCACTGACCAGTTATAAAGTTACTAATGGGACTTTTTACATGGACAGTTCTTATAAAAATTAATAAAAGTTAACATAATCCCTAAAAATCACATTCAATGTCCGTACATTAAAAAAAAAAATGAAATGGCAGCTATACTTTAAGAAACTACAACTGCATTTACCAAGCAGTCTCTGATTAGTTTATTGAGTAGCTCACCTACGGTATGTATGTAGGAAACTAATTCCTTTTGTTAGATATATCTGAAATTAAGATCAACTGTAACCAGGTCACATTCAATAGTTCATCTATAATATTTAGCACTGTTTCAGCACTGCTAGTACAGTAGTTGTGTGTTAAGTAGAGATGAGTGAGCATGCTCGTCCGAGCATGGTGCTCATTCGAGCATTAGGGTACTCGTAAATGCTCGATGATCGGACGAGCATCTTGCCATGCTCGAGGAAATGGCATCTCCCGCCTTTTGAATTTTTGGCGGCTATAAACTCAGCCAATCACAAGCCAGGAGACTCTGCGTACCACCCAGCATCACGTGGGCCCTTACATGTCGATGGCAGGGGTTGGCTGGCCTGATCAGGTGACCCTGGAATATACTAATGACTGCCCGCGGTGCTCGGCTCAGTCGCTGCCTGGATGCCGTTAGGGACAGATCTGCAGTGTGATACAGGGAGAGTGTTAGGGTGTTCTACTAGATTTGTGTTAGGCAGGAGTGATTCTAAAAGAACCCAACAGCCCTTGTTAGGGCTACAAAACCCTTTTTTTATCTGCTTGTGGCTAGGCTTGCTGGCACTAGTAGTGCAGCTACCGCCATATTTGCAGCAGTGTGGAACCATTCTGTGTGTCACAGTTCAGCTGTCCAGTCACCACAAACCACAATCCGTATTTTCTGTCCAGGTGACCCATACTGTACGTCATGTAATCAAATACGGTCTTTTGCTCTCACTGATACAGCTACATTAGAAAAATCTCTGTGCGACATTTGTCTGGGATGCACTTAAGCAGACCAAGTCTGCCTAATCTAATAGTTTCAGTGTAATTGCTCCATACTGCACGGTACGTAATAACATACGTAATTTTACTCTAACTTATCCACCTATATATTAACTTGTTCAGATTGAACAAGTTTGTGGGTTTCAGTACAGCAGGCCCATTTTTTTTTTTTTTGTATATATAATACACTTATATACAGAAAATGTTGAACCCCAGAGCTAAGGGTCGAGGACGAGGGTGTGGGCGTGGGAATTCAATTACTGCAGGGGGCAGAGGCCGTGGTCCTGGGCAGGGGGAGACAGTACCTGCTGATGAGGGAGCAGGGGAACTCCGCAGAGCTACACTCCCTAGCTTCATGTCTCAACTTACAGGGACACGTGGTAGAGCACTGTTGAAACCACAACAGTGTAAACAGGTGATGTCGTGGATTGCAGACAATGCTTCAAGTAATTTGTCCACCAGTCAGTCTTCCACGCAGTCCACCCACGTTACCCAAGGGAGCACTCCTCTGGCTCCTCCACCTCAACCTCCTTCTCCCCAATCTGCCCCCTCCCAGGAAAATTTGGAATGCGATCCGGCATACTCTGAGGAACTGTTTTCTGGACCCTTCCCAGAGTCACAAACCACTTCTCAGGTTGCTGCTGACCTCTTTCCCGATGCCCAAGTTTTCCAACTGTCGCAGTCTGTGGGTGATGACATTGTTGACTTAGTGGAAGAAGTGTGTAAAGAGGTGTCGGACGATGAGGAGAAACGGTTGTCAGACAGTGGTGAAATTGTTGTCAGGGCAGGAAGTCCGAGGGGGGAGCAGACTGAGGAATCGGAGGATGACGAGGTGACTGACCCAAGCTGGGTTGATAAGCCGAGTGAAGACAGTGCTTCTGAGGCGGAGGCGAGTGCTGCACCAGAACAGGTTGGAAGAGGCAGTGGTGTGGCCAGAGGGAGAAGCAGGGCCAGAGCTGGTGCATCAGCAGCAACTGTTTCACGTAGTGAAGCTCCCGTGGTGAGGCCTAGATGTTCACAAGTCTGGAGGTTCTTTAAAGAAAGTGAGGATGACCGACGGACTGTGGTGTGCAACCGGTGCCACACCAGGATCAGCAGGGGTGCCACCACTACTAGCCTAACCACCACCAGCATGCGCAGGCATATGAGTGCTAAACAACCCACTCAATGGAACCAAGGCTGTTCACCTCCTGCGGGTCCCACCACTGCTCCTTCCCCTGTGTCACTCGCTGCCTCTACTAGTCAACCCCCTGCCCAGGACCCCGGCACGAGCGCCTCCCACTGGAAAACCACACCTTCACCTCCACGATCCTCCACAGCGTCCACCAATGTGTCCCTGCGCAGCGTTCAGCTGTCTTTACAGCAGACGCTGGAGCGCAAGAGGAAATACAGTTCCACCCACCCACATGCCCAAGCCCTCAATGTTCAAATCTCCAAATTGCTGAGCCTGGAGATGCTGTCCTATAGGCTGGTAGAGACCGAGGCCTTTCGGTATTCGGTCCCCAGCCGCCACTATTTTTCCCGATGTGCCGTCCCAGCCCTACACCAGCACGTGTCACAGAATATCATCTGTGCCCTGACCGACGCTGTTTCTGAGAAGGTCCACCTAACCACGGACACGTGGACAAGTGCTGCCCAGCAGGGACACTATATATCACTGACGGCACATTGGGTAAACTTGGTGGAGGCTGGGACCGAGTCTGACCCTGGGTCCGCTCATGTACTGCCCACACCGAGGATTGCGGGGCCTACCTCGGTCACGGTCTCTCAGACGTACTATGCCTCTTTCTATTCCGAATTACCATCCGTGGGCACGGCACCTTCAGTCGGTAGCTCTAGGCGCAGCAACAGTGCCGTGGCTAAGTGCCAGCAGGCAGTGCTCAAACTGCTGAGCTTAGGTGACAAAATGCATACCGCCCAAGAACTATTACAGGGCATCACGGCGCAGACCGATCTGTGGCTGGCACCGCTGAACCTCAAGCCAGGCATGGTTGTGTGTGACAACGGGCATAACCTGGTGGCGGCTCTGCAAATTGGCAGACTCACATATGTGCCATGCCTGGCCCACGTGTTCAATCTCATAGTTCAGCGGTTCCTCAAGACATACCCCAATCTGTCTGATTTGCTCACCAAGGTGCGCCGCATCTGTGCGCATTTCTGCAAGTCGACCACAGATGCTGCCACTCTCAGGGCAGCGCAGCGCCGCCTACAACTGCCCGCTCACCGACTGTTGTGCGACATGCCCACAAGATAGAATTCGACATTAAACATGTTATCCAGAGTTTACCAGAAGCGCAGAGCGATTGTAGACTGCCAGATGTCAACTTCCACCAGAAATGGTAGTCAGGTCAGTCAGCTTCCTCAAGTCTACAATGAGGAGTGGACGTGGATGTCTGATATCTGCCAGGTGTTGACCAACTTTGAGGAGTCAACACAGATGGTCAGCGGCGATGCCGCCATTATCAGCTTCGGTACACGGTACAAGCAGAACCTTTCCACTCTCATACCTGTAGAGGAAAGGAGTATGAGAGTGAATCAATATCAAAAGGCCCTGGTGCACAAGCTGAAACAATCCTTCCCATCTGACGCCGCTAGCGGCAGAGGGTGTGGTTCTCTGGGCTAAGTAGCGGGGGAGAGGAGGCGAGCAGGCAGCTTGTCCAGCACTGGCAGGGGAACGCTCTGCAAGGCCTTTGCCAGTTTTATGTCACCCCAGCAAGACACTGTCACCTGTCCCCAGTCTAGGCAGAGTATGGGTGAGCTTTACAGATAGATGGTGAGGGAGTACCTAGCTGACCATACCAACATCCGGACCGATCACTCTGCTCCATACAACTACTGGGTTTCAAAGCTGGACACGTGGCTTGAACTGGTGCTGTACGCCTTGGAGGTGCTAGCCTGCCCTGCCGCTAGCTTTTTGTCTGAGCGGGTATTCAGTGCAGCTGGTGGCATCATCACCGATAAGCGTACACGCCTGTCAACTGACAGCGCAGACAGGCTGACGCTTATTAAAATGAACAAAGCCTGGATTTCACCGGAATTCAAATCTCTTCCGGGGGAAAGCAGCTAAAGATTCACATTACTTATATATCCGATTCCTTTTCTCTACTCCTCCTACTCCTCCTCCTCCTCCTTGTCGTCTTTGCCTAACGCTGACCCAAAATGCAATTTTTTAGAGGGCCAACTGGCACTCTTTTATGACAATTTTTCCAGAGGGCCTCCTACAGGCCCTCTCTCTAAACAATTTTTCCGGAGGGCCACCTACAGGCCCTCTCTGCAAACAATTGTTCTGCAGTGTCAACTACAGACACTGTAAAACAATGTTTCAGGAGCGTCAAACAGACAGTCCAAAACAATTTTTCAGGAGGCCGACATTTAAAAAAAGATTTTTTTGCTGAGGGTCGACTTTATGTACTCCGAAAAGAAAATCAGTCGGACAAAGTCATTGGTGGTGTAACCGCCATGCTGCGTCAGGCTAAATTTTTGGGTGGCTCACCTGCTACCTCATCTAACTTGTTCACTTGTTGGTGTCACCGCCATGCTGTGTCAGGCTTATGCCTGCATCGTGTGGCTAGGGATAGGAGAGCAGTGCCAGAATGGGCATGGGTGATGGACCTTCGTTACACCTAGTTGGGTGCTTCCCTAACATGTGATGGGCATGTGCCTCGCCTTTCTTGGTCTGGGTGAACACAATTGCCATGAGGGTAACCACCAGGCTGTTGCAGGAGAATTTGGGGTAATGGTGGGATTAGGCAGCCTCAGAGGCATCCATGCTTGCTGCCCCTGCTGTTTCCTGTCCATTTCCGTGGTGTTTCCATCATTTTCTAATGTTTCCAGGTTTTCACCCAGCCTTCCCTAGGCAGAGCCTTGGTCCCCTGCAAAAAATGCTTGAGTCTCCCATTGACTTCAATGGGGTTCGTTACTCGAAACGAGCACCCGAGCATCGGGAAAAGTTTGTCTTAAATAACGAGCACCCTAGCATTTTAGTGCTCGCTCATCTCTAGTGTTAAGTTATTGGAACAACTTTTAGGTAGAGAAGAGCAAATAAAATTAAAAAATTCTACACCGATTTTAAAAAAAAGTTGTGATTTAAACAAACCTAAATTTTGTGTTTTTTGATTTGGGAGAATTGAGATGAGAGAGAGAAAGGGAGGGGGGAAAGAGAGAGATAGGGAAGAGGAAAGAGAGAGTCAAATTTATTTGGACCAAAATCAAATCGGACAGCAGATTTGTCAAATTTGAATCTTAAGTGAATTTTAATTTTAATTTCATCTCTACTTTTAGATACTTATTGGGGCAACTTTACAAATAACATTTCATTTTCAGACAGTGTAAACTAAGACGATGTAGTCTAAGAATGAACCAGATTTATCAAAGTTTACTGTTTGTTGCAACAAATCCGAATTTCCTTACACTTCGCGATAACAAATCAGTTTTTCTTGAAATGTAGAGGTAGAGTGCAGAAATAGTGCAGGGAGACCTATTCTGCATCAGTTTTATTTATTCCTACATTTACTTATTCCTAGATCAGCCGTAAACTAAGATATGTATTTCAATACCAATAAGATGGAAGCCTTTTTATTCCATTGTCAGCGTGCCAACCAATGCCATCTAGTCTGCACACCTTAGGGGGGGACAGGTCTTAATGATGACCATCCTCCTCTTTTGCTGGCTTCTTCAAAATCATCGTTCAAATATCCATGAAAAGTCAGCAAGATACAGACAGAGGGGGAGCTAGATTTTTCTGATGACATTCTATTTAATATTAGATGATGTGGAAAAGGAGGAAAAGCAGATTGCATAAGAAGAGCTCCCACTTGTAAAGCAGGAGAGCACTGGGGTTGGAGAAGTGGGTATGCCAGAGCTGATTAATATCCTCTGTTTGTGTGAATTCGATCCAAAGTTTAAGAAAAATTCTATTTGCCAAAATGAAAGTCACAAAGTGAAAGTAAGCAGCTCAGAAAACCAATATGGCCCATAATGTCATGCAGGCAGCAAATGTGCAGGTAGCCATCCCCTGTGATGTTACAGCCCTATAAAACCCTCATCTCGAGCGGTCTCTGCTAATCTACTGTGAGGTGAGCTTTGGGAGAGACGTAACAAATGCTTAGATGCTAGGGACCATGCTGTAGAAAGCTTTTAATAGAATTATGTTGGATAGGGAGATTGCAGGTTGAGTGTAAGCACCGTGTGCATCTTGTTGAACTGCTGACATTGCAAGTTAATTTGTTAGTGTATACATAGAATTACTGTGTCTCGGTATTTTAAGGGCGGTCTAATATATTGCCATGTGCATTTTGTTGAACTGCTATCACGTTTCCAGTTAATCTGTTGCTTTACAATTAGAATTACTGTGCCTCAGTATTAAAGAGCGGTGTAATGTATCGCTGGAAGCAATTTGTTAAACTGCTGCCAAATTCCCAGTTAATTCGTTAGTTTATACATTACAAAGTACTGTGCCTCAGTATTTAAGGGTGGTCTAATATATTGCCGCTTTTATCCTGTTCAACTGCTGCCATAGTCTTAGTTAAATCGTTACATTACTGATACAGTTACTGAACATTACAGACAGTTGCCTAGGCCCTCCAAAGGAACGGGCAGTGGCAAAAGTATTTGTGTAGCTACCACAAGTAGCAGCTAATGAGGAACACACTAGCAGTGCAGAGGTACATAAAAGCAGAGGCAAGCAGACATTACCCAACGGTGGAGGGAAAATGCTATTGCTAGTGTGGGAATTTTTCGCCAAGTCACTGGGGGACGTTAGCATGGTGGTATGCAGGATGTGTGGGCAGAAGGTGAGGCACGGCTAGGGTGATAATGTTGGCACAACAGTCCTACGTCAACACATGGAGTATCACCATAAATTGGCTTGGGAAAACCATGCCACTCATTTAGTGTTACAGCCTGATGCAGCAACCGCTGCATCTCCCATAGGCCCATGCCCCCTCTACAGCATTCAGGGTTCAACAACGTCAATAGAAGGAAACTGTTGTTTCTTCCTATCTCCTTCAATGTGATCTACAGCTCCTGATACTCCTCGTCATCACTTGTATTGACAGCAATTGATCACAGATGCGATTGTAAAAAGACAACAGTGTGCGTGCACTCATCCAACAACTTAGAAGCTGAACGTGCACCTGGCCAAGTTACTGGTACTACAGTCCCTCCCTTTCCATGTAGTTGACTCTGCATATTTAAGACAACTGATAGCTTGTGCCCACCCAAGGTGGAAAGTCCCAAGCCGACATTACTTTTCCAAAGAAGCTGTACCAGCCCTCAACACATTGAGCAGAAGGTGGGTTTTGGGCCTTTCAATGTCTGGTAGAGTTTAAGCCAGCGCTGGTGTATGGAGTTGTAACTATGGTCAAGGACAAAATATATTGTTCAAAGCCCACTGAGTAAATGTGGTTTTGGACCAGGCACACCAGCAACTTGGCTAGGTGATGGCAATGACGCCTCTGCGTTGTAATGCTTGGATTTCTGTACCAACTTCCTCCTCTGTCTTCTCATCCACCACCTTGTCCTCAACCTCCCCTCTAGGCATAGCTCACAGCGGTCCTCCAGCATATCACCTATGCAAAGCTATGCATTGTCATGCGGTTCTGCACTTGGACAGCCTTGGTGAACGGAGATACACTGCTCGGCATAACCAATAAAGAAATCAAACACTGGCTGTCCTCTTGAAAACTGGAGATAAGAACCATGGTTACTGATAACCGGAAGAACATTTTGTCTGTGCTACGTTAGAAGGGGCTGACCCAACCACTCTGCATGGCACATGTCTTCAATCTCATTATCATCTGGTTACTTAAGTTTTCCACTAAACTCCAAGAGCTGTTAAAAATGCCCAAGAAACTGTGCATGCACTTCAGCCACTCTTACTGTGCAAAACATACCCTCCCTAAGCTGCAAAGGTAAAATACACTTCCCTAATATTACCTGATATGCAATGTTTTCACCCATTGAAACTCCATGGTCCATATGTTAGACCACCTGTACGAGCAAAGAAGGTGGTCAACAATTTCTTAATGCTGCAGGTGGACAGGTCTATTCCTTGGTGTATGTTCCACTTTAGTCAACGGTAGCTCATGTGCAACACGTGCTGTTTGCTTAGGCTCTTCAAGGAGGCCACATTATTTGTCACTCTGCATAACTATGGGCTGAATGAAGTCATTCCACTACTTCAGGTCCTAGAGGGGATGCTGACGGATTTGACTGGCGGGGGGACAGAATAAGTGGAACCTCCATTTCATGGCCACCTGAGCCCCTTGGAGGATGGACTGGCAGTGGAGGAGGAGGATGACAAATGCCCAATAATTTTATAGACAACTAGGTGGTTTATCTGCTTGCGTGACAGGAAAGGAGCAGGAGGAACTTGAGGAGCTGCAGGGCGACGACCAAAATGATGCAGATGACCCTGAAAGACCATGACAGTATGAAGTGGAGATGAAGGCAGGGAGGTCCTCCAAGTCCCTTGCACAAACGGCAAGATGCAGGTTTCATGTTTGTGTAGTGACAACCACATTGTCAGGATTCGACAGAGTAATTACTACTGGTCATCCACATTGTTAGACCCTCGCTACTATTTTTTAGACCATCAGAGGGATGCAAAAAAAAAACTGCTATAGAGACATGCTGTGTAGTCAGTTGACTGCAGCCTATGAGCACCATCACCTGTCCTCAGGAAGGTCTGAGCAGGAAAACTCGCTCACGCTCCACTGCCATGACTGATGGGGGAGAGGTAGGATCAGCACTAGCGACATATGCAGCAAATTCAGTCTGGAGACTAGTCAAGTGGGAAGAATTTGATTAGGCAGAGTGGCCTAGGTATACCTGATTTATCATGATTTGTGACAAATTAATTTGTAACAAATTTAAATTCTTGTTTAAGTTCAGTGAATCGGCATTATCAAAACTTCGCTCATCTCTAGTAAGAAAAAGTAAATGTATGAATAAATAAATAAATAAAACATCATGCAGAATAAGTTTCCCTGCACTGTCCCTCTCTAATATTCTATTAATCTTTTTCAACAACACTGTCCCTAGTGCATGAGTGCTTGACGCCTCTCTCCCTATGCTCAGCTCAGAGGACAATGGGAAGACTGTGAGGGATGAGAGTTTTATAAGGCTGTGACATCACAGGGGATGTCTGAATCTGTGGACTGACTGGCTTTGCGGAATTATGGGTGATCTTGTGTTCCCAGGCTTATCTCCTCTATAGTTAGTTTTGCTTTGTAAAATTTTAGGAAAACCTGTTTCGTTACCACGAAGCATGAGAAAAATCAAATTAATTGCGAATCGAAGTTTTCCTAAACTACAGACTGAATTTCTTTTGAATGCTTTACTTCGTTCAACACTAATCATGCTGTACATCAACCCTACTGTGTGACATCACTTTACTATCTTATTTCTCTTGTTCAGAGATATTACTGTTTTGTGGCAGGATTGCATTTATTCTATCTGTACTTCTGCATCACACCACTAGATTTATTATGCTTGTGGTAGGATATCATTGTGTGGTTTAACCATGTTCTGTGACATAATTGTAAAAATTATTCCTGTGCAGTGACATCACTGTGTACATTTTCACTGGTTGTAAGCACGTGACATGCAGAGGTTGCAGCTGCATTTGAAAACCAGTGCCTGAGGTAGAACAGTGTTTACTCTGGAAAATAAAATGTATGTCACAGTAGTAAGGCCTCATGCACACGAACGTGTGCCGGCCGTGCCCGTGCTGTGGGCCGCAAACTGCGGTCCGCAATGCACGGGCACTGACCGTGAGGCAACCGCATGTGGATTGCGGACCCATTCACTTGAATGGGGTCCACAATCCGAGGGTCCGCACCGTAGTGCTTCCGTGGTGTTCCGATCCGTGCCTCTGCTCCGCATGTCCCAGATCACGGACCCATTGAAGTGGATGGGTCCGCGATCCGTGATGCGGGCTGTACACGGCCGGTGCCCGTTTATTGCGGACCTGCCGTATGCGGCCCGCAGCAGGGGCACGGCCGGCACACGTTCGTGTGCATGAGGCCTAAAGCAGCATGAGCCTAGGAATGTCAAATTACTCCTGTGACTTGTATGGCATCTTAGGAAGAAATTACAGATGTTGTCCAAGTTATTCTATATATATATATATAAATATAAATATATATATATATATATATTGCAAAAGTATTCGGCCCCCTGAAACTTTTTTACCTTTTGCCACATTTCAGGCTTCAAGCAAAAAGATATAACATTTAAAATTTTTGGTGAAGAATCAACAACAAGTGGGTCACAATTGTGAAGTGGAACGAAATTTATTGGATCATTTAAACTTTTTTTGTAATAATTAGAGATGAGCGAGCACTAAAATGCTCGGGTGCTCGTTATTCGAGACAAACTTTTCCCGATGCTCAGGTGCTTGTTTCTAGTAACGAACCCCACTGAAGTCAATGGGAGACTCGAGCATTTTTGCAGGGGACCAAGGCTCTGTCTAGGGAAGGCTGGGTGAAAACCTGGAAACCTCAGAAAATGATGGAAACACTACGGAAATGGACAGGAAACAGCAGGGGCAGCATGCATGGATGCCTCTGAGGCTGCCTAATCCCACCATTACCCCAAATTCTCAGGCAACATTCTGGTGGTTACCCTCATGGCAATTGTGTTCACCCAGACCAAGAAAGGCAAGGCACATGCCCATCACATGTTAGGGAAGCATCCAAGTAGGTGCAACGAAGGTCCATCACCCATGCCCATGCTGGCACTGCTCTCCTATCCCTAGCCACACAATGCAGGCATAAGCCTGACACAGCATGGCGGTGACACCAACAAGTGACCAAGTTAGATGAGGTAGCAGGTGAGCCACCCAAAAATTTAGCCTGACGCAGCATGGCGGTGACAACAGAGTGACCGAGTTAGACTGAGGTAGCAGGAGGTGAAGCACGGATGGTAATTCGAAGGAGGAGAAGGAGGGGATGGAGGAAGAGGCATAGTAAGTCTGAGAAACCATGACAGAGGTAGGCCCCGAAATCCTCCAAGTGGGCAGTACATGAGCGGTCCCAGGGTCAGACCCGGTCAGAGTGACCGAGCTACACGACGGTAGCAGGTAGAGCACACAAAAATTTAGCGTGGCCCTGTATGTGGACGTTGATGGCTTGTGCATGTAGGTGGGCTGAACTTTTTTTCTGCTTGCGCTCAAACGTCTGCTGTAATGACAGCTGAACGTTGCGCAGGGACACATTGGTGGACAGTGTGGAGGATCATGGAGGCGAAGGGGTGGTTTTCCGGTGGGAGGCGCTCATGCCGGGGTCCTGGGCTGGGGGTTGACTCGCAGAGGCAGCAAGTGACACAGGGGAAGGAGCAGTGGTGGGACCCGCATGAGGGGAACGGACGGCCTTGGTTCCATAGTGTTTAGCACTCATATACCTGCGCATTCTGGTGGTGGTTAGGCTGGTAGTGGTGGAACCCCCACTTAAAAATTTGGCATCAACTGGTACGGCTGTCAACATTGAGATTGAACTAGTGGGGCATGTGTGGTATCGATTCTTCTAAGTTTAAAATCCTATACGTCCCCTATCTTGGGACCATATATTTCATGGATTTTTCGAACACGGAAAAGGAAAAAGAACTTGCTCTGGCCAGAGGAGTGTTTTTTCTACTGCAGCTAAGGGGACGTGTCCATGCTCTGCCTATCACAGGTCAGGAGCCAATTAAAAGAACAACCAAAAAAAATCAGCACAAAATCTATCCGGGTAAATTGTTTGGAGAGAGGGCCTGTAGGTGGGGGGCAGGCTTGGGGGAAGGAGGTTGAGCTGGAAAAGCCAGAGGAGTGCCCCCTTGGCTAGCGTGTGTGGTGGTGACAACAGCCGGATGGAGTTCGAATGACGACGCAGGACCCCAACTTAAAAATTTAGCATCAACCAGTACGGTGGTCAACTCTGAAATTTGTCAACTGGGGCATGTGTTGTATGCATTCTTCTCAGTTTAATACCGTATACGGCACCTATCCGGAAAAATAGTTTGGAGAGAGAGAAAGAGAGGAAAAAGACGTATTTTTAAAAGTGACGTTCAGTATAGATCAGTTAAAGAGAAAGAAAGGATTTTATGAAATGGATTTGTATCACTGAGAGCAAAATAATCTATTTTTTTACGTGACTTGCAGTATAGATCACTTTGAAATAAAAAGGGGAATGTGCAGACTTGGGCTGCTATAGTGCAAACCACTATGGTGGTGAAAACAGAGTGAGCGAGTGACACTGCGGTAGCAGGCAAACCACAAACATTTTTCGTGGCCCCGTATGGCGGTGGTGACAACAGAGTGACTGAGTTAGTATGCAGTAGCTGGTGAAGCACCCAAAAATTTAGCCTGGCACAGCATGGCGGTTACACCACTAATGACTTAGTCCGACTGAGAATGCAGTGAAATGGCTTTTGTTGACCCTCCAAAAATTTTTTTCTTTTCGGAGTACATAAAGTCTACCCTCAGCAAATTTTTTTTTTTTAAATGTCGGTACTTGCGCCTCCTGAAAAATTGTTTTGGACTGTCTGTTTGACGCTCCTTAAACATTGTTTTACACTGTCTGTAGTTGACACTGCGGAAAAATTGTTTGGAGTAAGGGCCTGTAGGTGGACCACCGGAAAAATTGTTTGGAGAGAAGGCCTGTAGGTGGAACTCCGGAAAAATTGTTTGGAGAGAGGGCCTGTAGATGGACCTCTGGAAAAATTGTTTAGAGAGAGGGCCTGTAGGTGGATCTCTGGAAAAATTGTGGTAAAATAGTGCCAGTTGGACATCTAAAAAATTGCGTTTTTTGGGTCAGCGTTAGGCAAAGACGACAAGGAGGAGGAGGAGGAGTAGGAGGAGTAGAGAAGAGGAATCGGATACATAAGTAATGTTAATCTTTAGCTGCTTTCCCCCGGAGGAGATTTGAATTCCGGTGAAATCCAGGCTTTGTTCATTTTAATAAGCGTCAGCCTGTCAGCGCTGTCAGTTGACAGGCGTGTACGCTTATCGGTGATGACGCCACCAGCTGCACTGAATACCCGCTCTGACAGCACGCTAGCGGCTGGGCAGGCCAGCACCTCCAAGGCATACAGCGCCAGTTCAGGCCACGTGTCCAGCTTTGAAACCCAGTAGTTGTATGGAGCAGAGTGATCGCTACGGACATTGGTATGGTCAGCTAGGTACTCCCTCACCATCTTGCAGTACAGCTCCCCCCTACTCTGCCTAGACTGGGGACAGGTGACAGTGTCTTGCTGGGGTGACATAAAACTAGCAAAGGTCTTGGAGAGCGTTCCCCTGCCAGTGCTGGACAAGCTGCCTGCTCGCCTCCTCTCCCCCGCTACTTGGCCCACAGAACCACGCCCTCTGCCGCTAGCGGCGTCAGATGGGAAGGATTGTTTCAGCTTGTGCACCATAGCCTGTTGATATCTATTCACTCTCATACTCCTTTCCTCTACAGGGATGAGAGTGGAAAGGTTCTGCTTGTACCGTGGGTCTAGGAGAGTGAACACCCAGTAATCGTTGTTTGAAAAATGCTTCTAACGCGAGGGTCACGGGATAGGCAGCCTAACATGAAGTCTGCCATGTGCGCCAGAGTCCCAACACGCAAGAATTCCCTCTCCTCACTGGCCTGACTCTCCATTTCCTCCTCCAAGTCCTCCTCTTCAGCCCATACACGCTCAAGAGTTAAGAAGGACTGAGCACTGGTACCCTCTTCTGTCTCGCCGACATTCTCCTCCTCTTCCTCCTCATCCCCCTCCTCCGATACGTGCTGACAAACAGACCGGAGGGTGCTCAGGCTATCAAGCGACGTATCTTCCTCCACCGTCTCTTGTGACAAGCGCAAAGCATCCAACTTCATGCTGAGCAATGAGTTTTTCAACAGGCAAAGCAGAGGGATGGTGAGGCTGATAATGGCGGCATCGCCGCTGACCATCTGTGTTGACTCCTCAAAGTTGCTCAACACCTGGCGGATATCAGACATCCACATCCACTCCTCATTGTAGACTTGAGGAATCTGAGTGACCTGACTACCAGTTCTGGTGGAAGTTGACATCTGGCAGTCTACAATCGCTCTGCGCTGCTGGTAAAATCTGGATAACATGTTTAATGTCGAATTCCATCTTGTGGGCATGTCGCACAACAGTCGGTGAGAGGGCAGTTTTAGGCGGTGCTGCGCTGCCCTGAGAGTGGCAGCATCTGTGGTCGACTTGCGGAAATGCGCACAGATGCGGCGCACCTTGGTGAACAAATCAGACAGATTGGGGTATGTCTTGAGGAACCGCTGAACTATTAGATTGAACACGTGGGCCAGGCATGGCACATGTGTCAGTCTGCCGAGTTACAGAGCCGCCACCAGGTTACACCCGTTGTAACACAAAACCATGCCTGGCTTGAGGTTCAGCGGTGCCAGACACAGATTGGTCTGCAACTTGATGCCCTGTAACAGCTCTTGGTCGGTGTGCCTTGTGTCACCTAAGCTCAGCAGTTTGAGCACCGCCTGCTGGCGCGTAGCCACGGCACTGCTGCTGCGCCTAGAGCTACCGACTGAAGGCGCCGTGCCCACGGATGGTAATTCGGAGGAGGAGGTGGAGGAGGAGGAGGGATAGTACGTCTGAGAGACCGTGACCGAGGTAGGCCCCGCAATCCTCGGTCTGGGCAGTACATGAGAGGCCCCAGGGTCAGACTCGGTCCCAGCCTCCACCAAGTTAACCCAATGTGCCGTCAGTGATATATAGTGTCCCTGCCCGGCAGTACTTGTCCACGTGTCCGTGGTTAGGTGGACCTTCTCAGAAACAGCATTGGTCAGGGCACGGATGATGTTCGGTGCTGGTGTAGGGCTGGGACGGCACATTGGGCAAAATAGTGCCGGCTAAGGACCGAATACCAAGGGGCAGCCACCGCCATGAGATTGCCAAAGGCCTCAGTCTCTACTAGCCTATAGGGCAGCATCTCCAGGCTCAGCAATTTGGAGATGTGGACGTTGAGGGCTTGGGCATGTGGGTGGGTGGAACTGTATTTCCTCTTGCGCTCCAGCGTCTGCTGTAAAGACAGCTGAACACTGTGCTGGGACACATTGGTGGACGCTGTGGAGGATCGTGGAGGTGAAGGTGTGGTTTCCGGTGGGAGGCGCTCGTGCCGGGGTCCTGGGCAGGGGGTTGACTAGTAGAGGCAGCGAGTGACACAGGGGAAGGAGCAGTGGTGGGACCCGCAGGAGGTGAATAGCCTTGGTTCCATTGAGTGGGTTGTTTAGCACTCATATGCCTGCGCATGCTGGTGGTGGTTAGGCTAGTAGTGGTGGCACCCCTTCTGATACTGGTGTGGCACCGGTTGCACACCACAGTCCGTCGGTCATCCTCACTTTCTTTAAAGAACCTCCAGACTTGTGAACATCTAGGCCTCGCCACGGGAGCTTTACTAAGTGAAACAGTTGCTGCTGATGCACCAGCTCTGGCCCTGCTTCTCCCTCTGGCCACACCACTGCCTCTTCCAACCTGTTCTGGTGCAGCACTCGCCTCCGCCTCAGAAGCACTGTCTTCACTCGGCTTATCAACCCAGCTTGGGTCAGTCACCTCATCATCCTCCAATTCCTCAGTCTGCTCCCCCCTCGGACTTCCTGCCCTGACAACAATTTCACCACTGTCTGACAACCGTGTCTCCTCATTGTCCGACACCTCTTTACAAACTTCTTCCACTAAGTCAACAATGTCATCATCATCACCCACAGACTGCGACAGTTGGAAAACTTGGGCATCGGGAAAGAGGTCAGCAGCAACCTGAGAAGTGGTTTGTGACTCTGGGAAAGGTCCAGAAAACTGTTCCTCAGAGTATGCCGGATCGCATTCCAAATTTTCCTGGGAGGGGGCAGACTGGGGGGAAGGAGGTTGAGGTGGAGGAGCCAGAGGAGTGCTCCCTTGGGTAACGTGGGAGGACTGCGTGGAAGACTGACTGGTGGACAAATTACTTGAAGCATTGTCCGCAATCCACGACATCAGCTGCTCACACTGTTGTGGTTTCAACAGTCCTCTACCACGTGTCCCTGTAAGTTGAGTCATGAAGCTAGGGAGTGTAGCTCTGCGGCGTTCCCCTGATCCCTCATCAGCAGGTACTGTCTCCCCCTGCCAAGGACCACGGCCTCTGCCCCCTGCAGTAATTGAATGCCCACGGCCACGCCCTCGTCCTCGACCCTTAGCCCTGGGGTTCAAAATTTTCTGTATAGAAGTGTATTATATATAAAAAATAAATAAATAAATGGGCCTGCTGTACTGAAACCCACAATCTTGTTCAATTTGAACAAGAAAATATATAGGTGGATAAGTTAGAGCAAAATTACGTTTGTTATTACGTACTGTGCAGTATGGAGCAATTACACTGAAACTATTAGATTAGGCAGACTTGGTCTGCTTAAGTGCAACCCAGACAAATGTCGCACAGAGATTTTTGTAATGTAGCTGTATAAGTGAGAGCAAAAGACCTTTTTTAATTAAGTGACGTACAGAATGTGTCACCTGGACAGAAAATATGGATTGTGTTTTGTGGTGACTGGACAGCTGAACTGTGACACACAGAATGGTTCCACACAGCTGTATGAAATGGATTTGTATCACTGAGATAAAAAAACAAAAAAACTATTTTTTTTTATATTTTTTTTAATTTTTATATTTTTTTTTATATATTGTTTTTTTTTAACGTGACGTGCAGAAACTATCAGAGAGCAAACTCAGCCCCTGCTGACTGTGGCTATTTTGACTGCAACCCAAACAAATGTCGCACAGAGATTTTTCTAATGTAGCTGTATCAGTGAAAGCAAAAGACCGTATTTGATTACGTGACGTACAGTATGGGTCACCTGGACAGAAAATACGGATTGTGGTTTGTGGTGAGTGGACAGCTGAACTGTGACACACAGAATGGTTCCACACTGCTGTATGAAAATGGATTTGCATCACTGAGATAAAAAAATAAAAAAAAAGGGTTATATATGGCGATAGCTGCACTACTAGTGCCAGCCAGCCCAGGCAGGAGACAAAAAAAATGTCTTGTAGCCCTTAGAAGGGCTGTTGGGTTCTTTTGAGATCACTCCTGCCTAACAGAGAACTAAATCCAGGCCCTAACACTCTCCCTGAAACGCATCAGCTCTGTCCCTAACGACATCCAGACAGCATCTGAGCCGAGCACCGTGGGCAGTCACTAGTATATTCCAGGGTCACCTGATCAGTCCAGCCAACACCTGCTATCGACATTTAAGGGCCCCACGTGATGCTGGGTGTACCGCAGAGTCTCCTGGCTTGTGATTGGCTGAGTTTATAGGCGGCAAAAATTCAAAATGCGGGAGATGCCACTTCCTCGAGCATGGCGAGATACTCGTCCGAGCAGCGGGCACTTACGAGTACCGTAATACTCGAACGAGCACCAAGCTTGGACGAGCATGCTCGCTCAACTCTAGTAATAATAAAACTGAAAAGTTGGGGCGTGCAAAATTATTCGGACCATTTACTTTCAGTTCAGAAAACTCACTCCAGAAGTTCATTGAGGATCTCTGAATGATCCAATGTTGTCCTAAATGACTGATGAAGATAAATAGAATCCACTTGTGTGTAATCAAGTCTCCATATAAATGCACCTGCTCTGTGATAGTCTCAGGGTTCTGTTTAAAGCACAGAGAGCATCATGAAGACCAAGGAACACACCAGGCAGGTCAGTGATACTGTTGTGGAGAAGTTTAAAGCCGGATTTGGATACCAAAAGATTTCCCAAGCTTTAAACATCCCAAGGAGCACTGTGCAAGCGATCATATTGAAATGGAAGGAGTATCAGACCACTGCAAATCTACCAAGAACCGGCCGTCCCTCTAAACTTTCATCTCAAACAAGGAGAAGACTGATCAGAGATGCAGCCAAGAGGCCCATGATCACTCTGGATGAACTGCAGAGATCTACAGCTGAGGTGGGAGAGTCTGTGCATAGGACAACAATCAGTCCAACACTTCACAAATCTGGCCTTTATGTAAGAGTGGCAAGAAGAAAGCCATTTCTCAAAGATATCCATAAAAAGTCTTGTTTACAGTTTGCCACAAGCCACCTGGGAGACACACCAAACATGTGGAAGAAGGTGTTCTGGTCAGATGAAACCAAAATCGAACTTTTTGGAAACAATGCAAAATGATATGTTTGGCGTAAAAGCAACATAGCTCATCACCCTGAACACACCATCCCCACTGTCAAACATGGTGGTGGCAGCATCATGGTTTAGGCCTGCTTTTCATCAGCAGGGACAGGGAAGATGGTTAAAATTGATGGGAAGATGGATGGAGCCAAATACAGGACCATTCTGGATGAAAACCTGTTGGAGTCTGCAAAAGACCTGAGACTAGGACGGAGATTTATCTTCCAACAAGACAATGATCCCAAACATAAAGCAAAATCTACAATGAAATGGTTCAAAAATAAACATATCCAGGTCTTAGAATGGCCAAGTCAAAGTCCAGAGTCCAAGTCCAAGTCAAAGTCCTGAATCCAATTGAGAATATGTGGAAAGAGCTGAAAACTGCTGTTCACAAACGCTCTCCATCCAACCTCAAAGAGCTTGAGCTGTTTTGCAAGGAAGAATGGGCAAGAATTTCAGTCTCTAGATGTGCAAAACTGATAGAGACATACCCCAAGCGACTTGCAGCTGTAATTGCAGCAAAAGGTGGCACAACAAAGTATTAATGCAAGGGGGCCAAATAATTTAGCACGCCCCGCTTTTCAGTTTTATTATTACAAAAAAAGTTTAAATGATCCAATAAATTTCGTTCCACTTAACAATTGTGACCCACTTGTTGTTGTTTCTTCACCAAAAATTTAAAATGTTATATCTTTTTGTTTGAAGCCTGAAATGTGGCAAAAGGTTGAAAAGTTCCAGGGGGCCGAATACTTTCGCAAGGCACTGTATATATATATATATATTATATATATATATATATATATATATATATGCACACACACATTCACCACACATTATCACTGCAGCCAATCACTTACATCAGCAGTAAATGGCATACGACCACTGAGACCAGTTATTGGCTGCAGTGGTGATGTGGGGTATATGGGCACATCATCATTACCAGGGGGCGGATACAGACAGGCAGAGGGCCCCTCTGCAAGAATGTACCTGCCCCCTTCCCCCCCAGATATAACCCCTTCTCCCCCTACTCAGCCCCTCTGATATTTCATGCTCCAATGGTTTCCCTGTCCCTGCACTGTAAAGCGAAGGGCAATAGCTGTTTTGTTTACATTTTTACACTGCTAAGCGGAGACGTCACTGGCACTGAAGGCCGGCTTTACAGGCTAGGGCGGCGCTAAAGCCTGTCCATTAGTGCCGGTGATGTTACCGGGCTCACTGCTAGAGGGAAGTCCCCCCTCCCCATAGTACCACCAGTAGTAATAAGGCTCCCTACTGTGCCCTCAGTATTAATAAGTCCCCCCTATAGGTAACCCCTAATAGAAAAAGGCCCCCCTATAGGGCACACCTAATAGAAATAATGCCAATCAATAAGACACTCCTTATAGAGCCCTCAGTAATAATGCCTGCCACCACTGCCCGCAGTATTTATAATGTTCCCTGCAGTGCCCCCTGTAATTATAATGCCTTCTGCCTTACCCCCTACAGTTATAATATTATTTGTAGTTCCTTCATACATTATAGCGCTTGTCCTCAACACCAGCCCTCTCCCACCAGTTTTCTATATGATACAGTCCCATGTAAATAACTTAAATCCCATCCTTCAGCCCCCTTCAACACATAGTCCCATGTAAATAACATCATTCCTTACCCTCCAGACTTCTATAATATCCAGTACCATGTAAATAACACCAGTTATCTCCCCAGGGGCGTAGCTATAGGGGAAGCAGGGGAAGCGGCTGCTTTGGGGCCCAGACTCACAAGGGGCCCCCTCAGGAGGAATAATAAAAGATTTTATTGTCAGGGCCCCCTCAACAGTATTATACAATGACATTATATACAGTATAAACGTGTAGAAAACGGACGGAGTGGCTGCTGGGCCTCGTCTGAGAGAACAGTTTTGACCAGCCACAGGAGTGGGGGATGCGTGAGTTGGGGGTTCCGAAAAAGTTGCTGAGGGGGGGCCCCCGTCTAAAATTTGCTGTGGGGCCCGGTCAGTTGTAGTTATGCCACTGTATCTCCCTCAATATTCTGTACCATACAGTCCCATGTAACTAAGACCCCCTCCCCTCCCTTCAGCTCCTCTAACATGCAGTCCCAGTTAAATAACATATCCCCCCACTAAGCAGGGAGGAGGTACGTATAATGGGGAGAATCACATCTTCCAGCATTTCTCTGGCACTTACATTCATTCCATGGCATCACAGATTTCCACTGCTGAGCACTGCCTCTTTCTGCACTGGTCACATGATAATAACCTCATCACAGGTCCTATCACTACTTAGAGTGTTGAAAAGATCACATGACTATGATGTAATCGCAGGTCCTTCAGCTATGGAGTATAGCTAGAATGGGCAGCAGATTCACAGTAAGTCCTAATTGAGGCCCCCCAGACGCTCCCCCTCCCCGACCTGCTGCACAGGCGGTATGTTTGCCCCTGATCATTACAGATAAGAAAACAAAGCCTGGTAGGAAGGAATGATGATGGAACTCGAAGTGGATGGGGACTAAACTAGTGAATATAGCATTTTTTATTTTAACACAATTTCTGGATTTGGGCTTGTTTTTGAATAATTCAGACAACCCATTTAAAGAGGACCTTTCATGGTTTTACATTATAGTAGGTAAATACCTTTACTTGCAGGGCACCCCCTGCTGATGCTGCCACCCGCCCAGGTTTTTCAAAATAGCGCTCCTGCGCCCCGCTCTGCCCCCCTCCCTGGCTGTGACGCTCTCCGATGTGATTGAATCGCGGCACAGCCAGGGAGAAGAAGACGCCCATTGAGAAACCCGGGCGTCTCCTCCTCCCTGTACCGATGCTCAGTATTAGCATACGGAGCGTGAAAAATACAGGGGGGCAGAGCGGGGCGCAGGAGCGCTATTTTGAAAAACCTGGGCGGGTGGCAGCATCAGCAGGGGGTGCCCTGCAAGTAAAGGTATTTACCTACTATAATGTAAAACCATGAAAGGTCCTCTTTAAGTAAGAATATTTACTGTAAAATCTAATGCCAGGAAAAGTTAATGGTTTTCAATTGAATTATGAAAACTTCAAAAAATGACGGGCTCATCCTCGGTCATTGTGAAGGAGAGTTACTGTTACTAGCGTATATTATACTCTTGGTAGCAACCACAAATGAGCATGATATTAGAAGCCATATGATTTAAAGACCAGCTTTCTTGCAGGACAATATAATTCATTTGTAGCACACTCAGGGACTGTCACATTAAATACTGTTCTAAATATCTCACTCTGTAAAGAATTAGTATAAATCAGGTGAATACAGCAATGATTAAATAAAAAGTCTACAGCAAATCACATTTCTATTGTTTTCTCATTTCTTAAATACAAAAGTGTTGGACATTTATGGAAATATTTTTAATCACTTATTTTGTTTTCCTTGCACAAATTGCACTGTGTAATTAATGTGCGTACTAATAAAGATGGTATGTATTACAGAATTCACCTATAAAAGAGCTGTGTGTACTGCAGGTTGTAACATTATAAGAAGATGACCTATTGTTTAAAGCACATAAGCATATTTGTAGATGTTTTAAATGTTTCATTCCACGGTCTATATTTTAATATATACACATATACACACACACACAGTATCTCACAAAACTGCGTACACCCCTCACATTTTTGTAAATATTTTATTATTTTTTCCGGCCCTATAAACTGAAATGGGATCCAGTGGTGATCCTGCTGAAAGCCGGACACATACTGCTGCTGATTCCCCATATTCTATGCCCAAACAGTCTGCTGGAAAGCTATTCTAGCAGTGTGAAATAAGCCTTACATTTTTGTAAGGGAACATGGCTTAATTCCAGGGGTGGACTGGGAAGTTAAAGTGGCCCTGGAAAAAATACTAAAAATGGCCCCATTTTGACGTTGGGTCCAAATTGATGGAAGGCAGGGCCAGCAATACCATACTGTTGCACATTATACCCCCCAACAGAGTCAAATACCACAGTCCATCACAAAATACTGCCTGCAGCACAAAACACATCCCCAAAAACTTCCACTGGCCGGCTGTGAGGAGGGTCCAAGTGGCCCCCTGGGCATCGGCCCACCGGGAAATTTCCATGTAAGGTCTATGGCCAATCCGCCCCTGCTTAATTCCGTCAAATACATCATGACCACAATGTTTCTGCTGTTTTAACGGACAACCTTGCCCAGTTGGCGGGGACACCGCTAGTGGCCATTCAGCTCTAACACAGTATTGCAATGATTCACTTTACACATACTGTATGATAGGAGGAGGCAATTTACTGCCCTGCTTCTGTTGGAGACAGGAGGATCTCCATAATGGAGATTATGGAGGAAGCAGATAAGCAACTTCTGTGGGAACCAGAGCAACATAAAAACAGCCATGAAAAACATTGGCCCTGTGGGCCATGAAAGACCTGTACTGTACAGTATAGTAACAACTACTCCAGGTGTCCACCTTGCCGCACAGTGAGAATTGCAAGGAGTGGCAAATGTTCTCTGCCACATGACAGTACAAGGCAGTGGTGGCTTTCTTAGAGAAATAATGGCGACAAAGTATCTTCTATCAAGGCTGAGCACATATCATCATTTTCCTAAGTAGTACAGCAACGAATGCACCAACAACAACAACTTAGCCAGATGGGAGTTAAGCTTGCACATTAGTGGATTGCTGGGTATATCGGGTTTTTTTTCCTGGTCACACATTCAGTTATCATTAGCTGATAAGGAAGCAGAGGAGGGAGGAGGAGGATTAATGACAAGGACATTGTACTATACATGGATGAAGCCTGGCTGCTGCAAATGAGAGTTAGAGAAGGTGGACACACTTATTGTGCTAGCTGGCAGCCACTTATTTTTTCCCAGAGAAACTGGTGATGCTGCTTCATGTGCAGCAAAAGAGTCACTGTGCATATGCTTGTGTTTGAAATTCCATTGCTTATTTTAATCCTGCAGATCTGGATCACGGCAACACTTTGGTCTTCTGGCATGATGGAGAAAAACTGACAAATAGGAACTATTCGCTTACTCTGCACAGAGCTAGTGGAAGCCCAGCTTGGCTTAGCTCTGGCACATTTTAAGCCTGTGTCCATAGTATCAGTGGCATCACCAGTTCCCAAGCTGGTAATAATAGAAGCAGATTTGACCCTGGCGTTTTTTTGTGAGGTTCTCACCATACGTTATCTCTGTTCATTATTGTTGCCATTGTCCTCCCCTTTGATGTTACATCAGCACCATGATCTAGCTCCTTGGTCCTAACCCACACACAATCATCATCATCATCCTCATCCTTTACACCACTTTTATCAGACTGTGATATATCATTGTGGGCTCCTTGGGCCCCCCTTCCTGAATCCCTGCTCTGCATTTTCCCTGAGTACCACTCTGCATGATAGTCCACATGCTGACTGTATTCACACAAGTCACCAACAGGTAGACAATCTTGAGACTATTCCATCGAACATGGGGTTTAGTTTCCTCTTCATAGGAGGAAGATGCCCCACTATGCCCCAGAAGATACCCCACCATGAGGAGGCGATGAAAGACAGAGGTTGCAAATGAAAGGCTTCTCTGGGTTTGAAAGGAGGAGAAGGAGGAATAATCGAAGGCACGATGGTAGGCTAATAGGTGACATCCACATCATCCTGCTGTAACTAAGAAGAGGAGTTAGTCACCCAATCCACAATTTCAGCCTCTTTGTGCTTAATAAAAACGTGGAGCCTATCGAAGTCAGGGAGAACTGTGGCCTACTACCACTAGTCAGATGGCTTATGCTGCTACTGCACACATATTGAGTTATTCATACCTTGGTCCCTCATTTTGCAGTCTTCCATTTTCTAGACATTTTATTATGCAGCCTATGGAAAGTATCGGTTTTGGTTTACAGATTAATAAATGGTACTAGAAAAATTTAAAGTGTTTTTTTTCTGATATTTAAAAGACAAATGCCCAATGAAATGTCTTATTACATAACACGATTCTTGTTCATATTCGCTCACATGCACAAGAATCTATACGATAGTCGCTCCGTGTAATAGGGCCTTTAAGGAAACACTAGTGTGCCCTAATTACTGGTGTCCTTCACAGGTCCTCAGGATTTATTCCGGAATCCTCCCTTACTCTCTGATCAGGCCACGGGGAAACTCGAGACCTGATCGTGGGTGGGGAAGTCTTCTTTAATCATTCCATGATATGGATTATGACATGATCAAAAGGTTAACTGCCAGAATCTGAGCTTCTTACAACCTCAGCCATGAAGCAAGAACCCAAGCTGTTAGGTACGTGTAGTTCTTAAGGTAGGAGCACTCTGGCAGCTTTTAACCCCCAAAACACATTGCTGCAGATGGAAAACCTGCACCACCCACCCCTAAAAGAAAGTAGGACATCAATTACGTGACAACCTAGGCTGCATGGGATATACTTTATCTGATTTACAAATATTCCTTAAATCCCTTTGAGTCTATGCGCCTACCTAGGCTGTATGGGATAGACATGCACTTTACATAATTCATAAATATTCCTTAAATCCTTTGCAAAAACTGCCTGTGAAACTTTAGGGGATAAAATAAAGCTTTTTGTTAAGTCAGTACACAAACACTGTGTAACAAATCTAAGATCCAAATTTGTATTTATGATATTCATTTGTATCCAAACAGTGAATTCTATGTGTTCCGAAAAAAGGTCATTGCCACATTTTTATTACCCTTTCTGATTTAAAGCCAAGTACATTGTTGCCAGTGTACGTTATGAGGTTTGTGCTGCCAGAGTCAACACTGGGAAGCCCAAAATAGAAAATTAAGCCATTTCTGTTATATAATAAAAATCTCTTTTTATCTAGCAAGTTTTTTTTTTTTTTTGTGTCAGAGACTGTCCTTGTCGATGCTTCTGTAATATTTTAAATGTTTAACTTTGTAGTGTACATTCTGTTTCCATGGCAAATTGAATAGAGATTTATTGATTTTACATATCTAGGGATTCTGCTCTACAATATGAAAATTAAACTGTAATAATTTTCTAAAGTTAGAGAATTTTTTGGTTATTGAGATTTAAAGGTCCAGGATTTTGACCCACAGTATAGGCCATCAATTTCAATTTGGTGGCGGTGTGGGTTGATGAACCGTCAATATAAAAATCCTGGACAACTCCTTAAAGCATCTCAATAGGTCAGACATCTGCTAAAGTTTTAAAAAATATATAATATTTTGAATGTTCTTTGTACTGTCACCATATAATGTTTTCTACGTCCATATGATTCAAAAACAGTGACACATTATGTTAACCCCTTCCTGACTGCCATACATTTATATACATGCTATTTGCACATACCCCGTGCAGATAGCACATATATAAACGTTCAGGCAGCGCTTTAATCCCAGTGCTAATCAGCACTGGGATTAAAGTTCCTGCTCCTACAATCTCACAGGAGCAGGTCGGGTCCCAGCTCATAGACAGAGCAGGGACCCCGAGGAGAAGACAGGAGCAGTTTATTACTGCTTCTAAAGAAAAAAAGGGGAATTTCAGTCAGCACATCCCAGTGCGCAGGTGCACGTTGCTATGGCTAAATGCACAAGGAAAGGAAAATACATACAATGCAATGGCACACTGCTAACCAGATAAAGCACAAAATGCTTCCGTATAATCAGGGGGTGTTGGTTCCACATGCATGCTGGGTCCCTTTTGCCTTTTGCCATTTAGTGGAGGCCTTTGAAGCACCATAAATAGCAAAAGGCAGAAGGGACCCAGCATGCATGTGGAACCAACACCCCCTGATTATATGGAGGCCAAGGTTGGCACATAACAGGTAGGAAATAGTGTTAAGTTCCCGTTCTACAGAGATCACCTTGACGATTTGGTGGACGGGCCCAGATAATTTTGTACAAATTACAAAACATATTTGCCAAGAATCTCTAATTTACTAAACAAGCATAGCATTAGCTCCAGAATACTTCATATCTCTATGGCATTTTGTGCTTTATCTGGTTAGCAGCATGCCGTTGCATTGTATGTATTTATGACTGCTTCTGCCTTCTCCTGTGCCGGAGTATTGTGGAGGAAGAAGGTGGAACGGAGCAGGAAGCGGCCGGCAAAGCCACTTCCTCTGTTAGTCCCTTTGGTCACGTGACCGCCGGGTGTCTCGAGGAAAAAGTAGACCTGCAGGGTCTAAGGAAACCCTGATCAACTCTGCCTGTGTGTTATGCCACCACAGGGGGCTGTTTCCCCTGTAACTGGGCCTCCTGTGGATACCCCAGTTACAGTGGAAACGGTGAAAAAAAAAAAGGGCTCATTCAGACAGCCATGTTTTTGCGGATCTGGCACCCCATACAAAATGCCTATTCTTGTCCGCAGTGGCGGACAAGAATAGGACATGTTCTATCTTTTTTCACGGAGCCACAGCTATGTGCGATCTAATGCTGGCCATTAAAATGAATAGGGTTGCATGTATTTTGCAAAATTGTGGAATAGATGCGGACTAGTGATGAGCGAATCGAAGCAGCAATATTCGTGATTCGCACGAATATTGCCCGCTTTGGCTTGGCTCGGCTCAGCATCCTGAGGCAGCGCGGACTCGTGACTATTTGTGCGTCACTGCAAGTTTGAAATGCCCGTTTTTTTCAGCCAATCATCATCAACGGGAAGCCTGTGGGAACGCCGGCTGTGATGTAACACCCCCTATACTTCCCCAGCAGTGATTGGCTGGCAGTGACATGTGACCTAAATTTAAATAAGGTAGGGACCTGCAGCATCAGCCTCATTGTGCTTTGGGAAGGAGAAGAGACAGACAGTGTTAGCTAGTGTAGTGTAGTGTTGCACGATATATCGAAAACTCGGTACGGTTTTGGTACCTAGTGCGGTACCGAAGCTCGATACCGAGTTTTCTTGCTGTCCGATACATAGAACATGGCGCGCATCACTTTAATGCGGTTGCCATGTTCTAATATCTGCTGCGCTGCCAGGGCCGGATTATAATTGGAGCACCTGGAGCTACTGCTCCAGGCCCCCGCTCCAATGATTTCATGGGGGGCCCCACGCAGCGTCAGGTCATAGTGCGCGCCGGCAGGGAATACAGTGGAGCGGGGAGCCTGAGGACACCGGCGGCCAGAACAGGTAAGTATGCTTTTTTTAAAGTGGCTGGGTGGGCTGATCTGAGGTCTGAGGGGGGCCACAAGACGCTGGTCTGAGGGGGGCACAAGACGCTGACCTGAGGTCTGATGGGGGCACATGGGGGCACATTGTGTTGATCTGAGGTCTGAGAGGGGCCACAAGACGCTGACCTGAGGTCTGATGGGGGCACATTGTGTTGATCTGAGGTCTGATGGGGGCACAAGACGCTGACCTGAGGTCTGATGGGGGCACAAGACGCTGACCTGAGGTCTGATGGGGGCACAAGACGCTGACCTGAGGTCTGATGGGGGCACAAGACGCCGACCTGAGGTCTGATGGGGGCACAAGACGCCGACCTGAGGTCTGATGGGGGCACAAGATGCTGACCTAAGGTCTGATGGGGGCACATTGTGTTGATCTGAGGTCTGATGGGGGCACAAGACGCTGATCTGAAGTCTGATGGGGGCACAAGATGCTGACCTGAGGTCTGATGGGGGCACAAGAAGCTGACCTGAGGTCTGATGGGGGCACAAGACGCTGACCTGAGGTCTGATGGGGGCACAAGACGCTGACCTGAGGTCTGATGGGGGCACAAGACGCTGACCTGAGGTCTGATGGGGGCACAAGACGCTGACCTGAGGTCTGATGGAGGCACAAGACGCTGACCTGAGGTCTGATGGGGGCACAAGACGCTGACCTGAGGTCTGATGGGGGAACAAGACGCTGATTTGAGGTCTGATGGGGGCACAATATGTTGAGCTGAGGTTTATTATCCCTGTACAGTGACATCACTGTGTGTATTATCCCTGGACTTTGACATCACTGTGTTTATTATCCCTGTACTGTGACATCACTGTGTGTATTATAACTGGACTTTGACATCACTGTGTTTATTATCCCTGTACAGTGACATCGCTGTGTGTATTATCCCAGTGCAGGAAGAGGTAAGTGGTCTGTGTTTGTGTGTTTGTTTTCTATTTTTCAGGGTCGTGAATGCAGAGGACTACGTCGGATTCGGTGGACTACGTCGGACCAGCTTTTTTTTTTTTTTTTAATAAAATGGTCAAACAGGGGTCTGGGGGAGTGTTTATTTCAATAAAATGTTTTATACTTGTGTGTGTGTATTTATTTTTTTTTTTACAATACTACAGTTTTAGTAATTACGGCTATCTACAGACATCCCTGATTACTAATACTGGGCTTAGTGCTTGCCGGTATGGCAGGCCAGCACTAACCCCAACATCTATTACCTCGGCACCCACCGCCACCAGGGGTGCCGGGAAGAGCCGGGTATCCGCAGGACTGGACCTTCTAAATTGAGGGTCTGGCTCTGGGGCGGCTGCAGACTGGTACCATTAGGCTGGGAAGGGCCAATAACCGTGTCCCTTCCCACCCTGGTAGTGCCAGTCTGCAGCTGCTGGTTGTATCTGGCTGGCGAAGGAAAAAAGGGGGGGACCCCACGCCATTTTTTAAAAAATTATTTAATTATTTTTGCAAAAAAATGGCAGTGCTTCTTTAAAAAGACAGTGCTTCTGAGGGGGAGGCAAGTGCAGCACCAGAACAGGTTGGAAGAGGCAGTGGGGTGGCCAGAGGGAGAAGCAGGGCCAGAGCAGGTAGATCAGCAACTGTTTCACGGAGTCAAGTTCCCGTGCCGAGGCCTAGATGTTCGCAAGTCTGGAAGTTTTTTTAAAGAAACTGAGGATGACCGAAGGACTGTGGTGTGCAACCTGTGTCACACCAAGATCAGCAGGGGAGCCACCACTACCAGCCTAACCACTACCAGCATGTGCAGGCATATGAGTGCTAAACACCCGACTCAGTGGAACCAAGGCCGTTCACCTCCTGCGGGTCACACCACTGCCCCTTCCCCTGTGTCACATGCTGGCTCGGCGAGTCCACCCCCCCACCCAGGACCCCGGCATGAGCGCCTCACGCCCTACAACCACCCATTCACCTTCACGATCCTCCACAACCTCCACCAATGTGTCCCAGCGCAGCGTTCAGCTGTCTTTGCAGCAGACATTGGAACGCAAGCGCAAATACAATTCCAGCCACCCACATGCCCAAGCCCTAAATGTCCATATCTCCAAATTGTTGAGCCTGGAGATGCTGCCCTATAGACTGGTAGAGACTGAGGCTTTCCGCAACCTGATGGCGGTGGCTGTCCCTCGGTACTTGGTCCCCAGCCGCCACTATTTTTCCCAATGTGCCGTCCCAGCCCTACACCAGCACGTGTCAGAGAACATCATCCGTGCCCTGACCAACGCGGTTAGTGATGAGGTCCACCTAACCACGGACACGTGGACAAGTGCTGGTGGGCAGGGACACTATATCTCCCTGACGGCACATTGGGTTAACTTGGTAGAGGCTGGGATCGAGTCTGACCCTGGGGCCACTCATTTAATGCCCACACCAAGGATTGCGGGGCCTACCTCGGTCACGGTTTCTCAGACTTATTATGCCTTTTACTCCAACCCCTCCTCCTCCTCTTCGCAGAGAAACGCTGAGCCAACAGGCAATGTTTGTGAGGGCCAACTGGCGCTCTGTACAAACAATGTTTACGGAGGGCCACCTACAGGCTCTCTCTCCAATAAATTTTTTAGTAGCGTCAAATACAGACACTCAAAAAACTATTTTACATGAGGGAGTGTCTCCCCGTCTGCCATCATGTTCGGTCAGGCTGTCCGTAGGTACACCACCTCTGTCGTCCGCAGAAGCGGCCACTATGAGGAAGGCCACGGCAAGAATATCCCCTTTTCAATTGAGAACAAGTGGAGACTTGTAGGAGGATGACACTTTTCTTCGGCAGTGGATTCACCTTCCCCTTTATCATTGCCAGAGAACAGTTGGTGAAAAAGTAATTGGCAATGATGAAGAAAATGTAACGGTGCAGTGGACCGTCTGTGAAGCAAACCTATATATTCCCACTATGCCAGCCAGTGGCATAGCTATAGGGGAAGCAGGGGAAGCGACTGCTTCGGGGCCCGAGCTCAGCAGGGGCCCGGGAGCAGTATCAGGGATGTGGCAAATCAGCAGGGTAATATTTCTATGTCTCTCTCTTTCCAGGGGTGGGGTGGGATCGTAACGCTGCGCATTTAAACAAGAGGATGGGGAGAGAGGGATTGTCCTACCTCTCCTCTGCGCTGCTGCACTGTGTAATCTGATTGGTGGAGGAGCAGTGAGAGGAAGCTGCTGCTCCACCAATCTTTTCAAGTAATACTTCAGTCACAAACAGGGCCCGCTCCCAGACTTCCAGAAGCACCATGTGGACCCTGCATGTGACCCTCTGCACTCCTGCCTGCCCATCAGGCTGCCTCTCTTACCTGCCCCTCCACCTCCCTTGTAGTGCCAGCTGACCTCCTGCTCTGGCTGTAACAGACATCCAGGAAGCAGGAGCAACACAGAGCTGTGCTGTCTCAGCCATCTGAGCATTGCTGCAGCCTGCCAGCCAGCCAATACAGCAGACCTTCAGACTCACTGCCAGCCTGACCAACAGTGGTAAGTTTGTGCCCCCTGCCCTGTACTGCACCCCTATGCTGCATTCTGCCCCCTGCCCTGTGTCCCCTATGCTGCACTATGTGTGCCCCCTGCCCTGTACTGTACCCCCTATGCTGTATTCTGCCCCTGCCCTGTACTGTCCCCCCTATGCTGCACTATGTGTGCCTCCTGCCCTGTACTGTGTCCCCTATGCTGTATTCTGCCCCCTGCCCTGTACTGTGTCCCCTATGCTGCACTATGTGTGCCCCCCTGCCCTGTACTGTAACCCCTATGCTGCATTGGGCCCTCTATGCTGTATTATGCGTGCCCCCTGCCCCCTATGCTGTATTTTTCCCCCTGCCCTGTACTGTGCCTCCCATGCTACACAGTGTGTGCCTCCTGCCCTGTACTGTACCCCCTATAATGCGCTGTGCCCCCTGCACTGCACTGTGTGTGCCCCCTGCCTTGTACTCCCTGTGCTGTATTGTGCCCTCTATGCTGTCCTGTACCCCATGCTGTATCTTGCCCCCTGCTTTGTACTGTGCCCCCCTTGCTGCACAGTGTGTGCCTCCTATCCTGTACTGTACTCCATGCCCTATACTGTGCCCCGTATGCTGCCATGTGCCCCATATGCTGTACTGTGCGTGCCCTCCCGGCCTGTACGGTGTGCCCCTGACACATGTACCCCCTATGCTGTATTTTGCCCCCTGCCCTGTACTGTGCCCCCATTCTGCACTGTGTGCCCCCTGACCTGTACTGTACCCCCTGTGCTGTATTTTTCCCCCTGCCCTGTACTGTGTCCCCCATGCTACACAGTGTGTGCCTCCTGCCCTGTACTGTACGCCCTATAATGCACTGTGCCCGCTATGCTGTCCTGTGCCCCTGCCTTGTACTGTGCCCCCCATGCTGCACTGTGTGTGCCCCCTGCCCTGTGAACTCTCCCTTACATATGCACATATAGGATGCCAGGATAGTCATGAAGGGGGGGACCATACAAAATTTTGCTGTGGGGCCCAGTCAGTTCTAGCTACGCCCCTGATGCCAGCCATGGGTTGTACATAAACTAATAACAGGAAAAACAAAAAAAAAATATTTTACAGGAGGGTCAACTACAGACACTCCTAAACAATTTTTTAGGAGGGTCAACTTCGAACACTCCAAAACAAATTTTTGTGAGGCTCACCTACAGACATTTGACTGCAATCTCAGTCTGACCAAGGTATTGGTGGTGTCACTGCCATGCTGTGTCAGGCTAAATTTTTAGGTGCTTCACCGGCCACCTGAGTCTAACTTGGTCACTATGGGTTCACCGCCATACTGTGTCAGGCTACATTTTTGGGTGGTTCACCTGCTACCTCAATCTAACTTGGTCACTTGTTGGTGTCACTACGCTGTCACCATGCTGTGTCAGGCTTATGCCTGCGTAGTGGGGCGGGGGATAGCACAGCAGTGCCAGCATGAGCAGTGGTGTCACCTGCAGGCGGTGATGGACCTTCGTTGCACCTAGTTGGGTGCTTTCCTAACATGTGCCAGCACATGTGCCTTGCCCATCTTGGTCTGGGTCAGCACAATTGCCTTGAGGGTCACCACCAGGCTGTTGCCTAGAATTTGGCATAATGGTACGATTAGGCAGCTTCAGAGGCATCTATGCATGCTGCCCCTGCTGTTTCCTGTCCATTTCCGTGGTGTTTCCATCATTTTCTGAGGTTTCCAGGTTTTCACCCAGCCTTCCCTAGGCAGAGCCCCCGTCCCCTGCAAAAAAAATGCTCGAGTCTCCCATTGACTTCAATGGGGTTCGTTATTCGAAACGAGCACCCGAGCATCGGGAAAAATTTGATTCGAATAACGAGCACCCGAGCATTTTAGTGCTCGCTAATCTCTAGTTATAAATTTTGCTGTGTTCATATAGTTTTCATTTACATTTTATTACTTTTGCTTTATAAAAACTTTTTTTTAAAGGGGAAAATATTTTGGCAATTCCTACATTACCACAAACCAAGACCCATAACTTTTGTTATTTTTCTTATGAGGAGGGACCAGGGTGGGGCTTGATTTTTGTAGGATGCCTTGTAGTTTTCATTAGTATAATTTTGGGGTATGTGATCATGGGCTTTTTGATCACTTTTTATTCCATTTTTATTCTGTTTTTTTTGCGCTTCATAAGCAAAAAGCAGCAATTCTGACTTTATGCTGTGTTCACTGTATGGGATACAATACATAATTGTTTAGTGCAAGTAATTGCAGATGAGGCAATACCATAGATGTGGAGGAAATTTTATTTAACTTGGAATTCTTTTTATTTAATAAAACTATAATAAGGAATCTTCTGATCTCTTCTAAAATACATTGCACTTCATGTATACTGACATTCACCAGAAGGCTCTGCTAGATAGGCATGGCCTCCTAGGATACGCTAGAGGCAGACTTGAGGCCTTCAGTAGAACCCAGCCTGCTTACATTGACAACCCACAATCTCATTTATGGGGTACCAATGGGAGACAGAGGGAGTCTGCTCCCTCTGTAACTGCTTACATACCGTGGGTGCAATTGTCCATGTCATGCAAGTGGTTAAACAGCTCAGATGGGCTTTTCTGTTGTAAGAGCCAAGCTCCCACTTTCCACTGCACAGGAGACCTGTGCAGCACTTGGACTAGGCTTCTGTAAAAAGGTACAGCCCCTAGTGCCTGCTGCAAAAAGGCGCATTTGTTGTGAGTTAAACGAGAAATTATATAGTTGTGAGTTAAACAAGAAATTATAAAACATTTACAAACTCTTGCTATTTTATCACAACACATACTGTATCTCCATACTAAGGTTCAACTATCATAATAACTAAATAACGACCGTAGTTTTTTTTATGTGCAAGCGCTAATCCTGCAGCACTTTTTTTTTTTTTTTAATTTAGACTAGATTGAACAAGGATCATAAGATCAATAGGGATTTATCTATTTTCTTATCTATTTATTTATATGTTTTGTTATTTATATATCTTATGTCTCAGATAGGTAGATATATGTTCTATATTTTTAACAAATAATACAATACTTGCTGGATTGCTAATAGATGTATATTTCCCTTTTTTTTTTGTAGGGAATGGACACTCTGAATTATAGAGCACTTGCATACCACAATCCCTGTTACAGCTGAGTGTTTGATTTTCTCTTATATATATAAAAATGAGTTTGTCTGTCTGTTCTTTAAGCGCGACCAAACGACTTGACCGATCTTCACCAAATTGTGCACACAGGTACATCAGGTGTCTGGGAAGGTTTTAGACCTGGTCTCAGCTCCTGAGATATTCCCAAAAAATGACCTGCATTAGCCAATATTAGACTGGAAGTCTTTCTTTTCATATCCCAACTGCCATACACATTGTCACATGTCCCTTATTAGCCAATAGAAGCTCAGAAGTCCTTGGTCTCCACACACAAACACACACAATTTTACTGCAGGTTTCCATAACAACTCAGTCCAGTAACCAGGCTGGTAATGAGAGGTAATTTGGAGCCAGCTGAGGAGCTCAGATAAATAGGTAAATTCAGTGCTTACCTCCCACAGTCCTTAGCGCAGCCTGCTTCTTACACACGGTCACATGCACACAATTTTACTCCAGGTTTCTATAACAACCCAGACATTTTTATTTACTGCTGTAGGTCAGCTTTAGGCTAGGGCTACACAACGACATGTGTTGTGTGACAATAAGTTGCACGACACATAGGGCACAACTACACTGCTACATGTGTCGCGAGACATTAATGTTGCACCAATGTCGTGACACAATTATTATAATGATAGTCTATGATGTTGCACTACGGCATGTGACATTCTGCGACACCACAGCCTATCATTATAAAAATTGTTGCGCGACATTAGTGCGACAAAATGTCGTGCAACACATGTCATCATGTAGACCTAGCCTTAAAGGGGCAGGCATTGTGGAGGTAACTGTTTAGTGGGCAGGGGCCTCTGTTAAAGGAGCAGCTGCTGTGGAGGTCACTGTTAAGGGTGAAAAGGCCACTATTAAAGGGGCGTGCACTGTTGATGTTACTGCTAAGGGGCAGACCGTTGTGGAGGTCAGTGTTAAAAGGGGCGGGCACTATGGAGGTTTTTGTTAACATGGCAGGGGCCACTGTTAAAGGAGCAGCTGCTGTGGAGGTCACTGTTAAGGCAGCAGGGTACTGTGACGTCACTGTTAAGGGAACAGGGTAGTGTGGCAGTCACTGTTAAAGGGGCGGTTGCTGTGGAGTTCTCAGTTAAGGGGGCAAAAAACAGTTGAGGTCACAGATAAATGGACGGTCCCCTATGGAGGTCAATGCTAAGGGGTGGGGTGCTGTAGAGGCCATTGTTATGGAGGCAGCCCCTGATGAGGTCACTGTCAAGGGAGTGGGGTGCGGTGAAACTCGCTTTTAAAGGGGTGGGCTGCTGTGAAGGTCAAAGTTAAGGGGATTGGCTACTGTGGAGGTCGGGCACTGTGGGGGGGTCAGTGTTAAGGGGTGGGGGGCTGTGGAGTTCACTTTTCAGGGGGCGGGGTGCTGTAGAGGTCACTGTTATGGGGGATAATGTCAATATCTTTTAACGACACACAGAGACATTAAATGAAATAGATGAAATATATCAGTGCGAAGCCGGGTCCTTCTGCTAGTATTAAGATATATATCTGATGGATGACATTTTAATGCCACAGTTGTCCCTACTGACAACTTTGGTGGCCTCTTGGATTGGCCTGAGCACGGGACACATGTCTTTAATAAATTGCCACTGCCTGACCTGAAAACAACACATTCATCCTGCTGAGGTGGTCTGGTGTATGATTACATTTTTCAACTCCCAGCCTTGCTATAAAACTCCCCATTCAGTAGTTATGCCCCCTTAGTTATTCCACACAGTAGTTATACCCCAATAATGCCCCACTCAGTAGAATGTCCCTATAGTGCCCCCACACAGTAGTTATACCCCCTATATGCTCCCACACAGTAGTTACGGCTCTTAGTTTCCAGCACACTATTTATGTCCCCATACTGCCCCCAACAGTAGTTATGCCATTTTAGTTCCGCACACAGAAGTTATGCCACCTTAGTGCTTTCACAGATGGTTCCCCACACAATAGTTATGCCCTCTTATTTCCCCAGCAATTGAGTTCTGTCCCCATAACAGTTGTTATGTTCCCTTTCTGCCGTGACAATGTAGTTATGCCCCCATAGTGGCCCCACAGTAGAATGCCCTGTTAATACCCCCACAGTAATTAAGCCCCATAAGTCCCCCTACACTGCAGTTATGCTCCCTTAGTCCACCCTCATTGTCGTGTTCCTCCTTAACTCCACACAGTAATGCTCCCCCTTATATACAGTGGGGAAAAAGTAATTAGTCAGCCACCAATTGTGCAAGTTCTCCCACTTAAAAAGATGAGAGAGGCCTGTAATTGACATCATAGTTAGACATCAACTATGAGAGACAAAATGAGAAAACAAATCCAGAAAATCACATTGTCTGATTTTTAAAGAATTTATTTGCAAATTATGGTGGAAAATAAGTATTTGGTCAATAACAAAAGTTCATCTCAATACTTATATATCCTTTGTTGGCAATGACAGAGGTCAAACGTTTTCTGTAAGTCTTCACAAGGTTGGCACACACTGTTGCTGGTATGTTGGCCCATTCCTCCAGGCAGATCTCCTCTAGAGCAGTGATGTTTTGGGGCTGTCGCTGGGCAACACGGACTGTCAACTCCCTCCAAAGGTTTTCTATGGGGTTGAGATCTGTAGACTAGCTAGGCCACTCTAGGACTTTGAAATGCTTCTTACGAAGCCACTCCTTCATTGCCCTGGTGGTGTGCTTGGGATCATGGTCATGCTGAAAGACCCAGCTACGTTTTATCTTCAATGCTCTTGCTGATGGAAGGAGGTTTGCACTCAAAATCTCACTATACATTCATTCTTTCTTGTACACGGATCAGTCGTTCTGGTCCCTTTGCAGAGAAACAGCCCAAAAGCATGATGTTGCCACCCCCATACTTCACAGTAGGCATGGTGTTCTTTGGATGAACTCAGCTTTCACTCTCCTCCAAACACGACGAGTTATGTTTCTACCAAACAGTTCTACTTTGGTTTCATCTGACCATATGACATTCTCCCAATACTCTTCTGGAACATCCAAATGATCTCTAGCAAACTTCAGATGGGCCCGGATATGTACTAGCTTAAGCAGGGGGACACTACAGGATCTGAGTCCCTGGCAGCGTAGTGTGTTACTGACGGTAGCCTTTGTTACATTGGTCCCAGCTTTCTGCAGGTCATTCACTAGGTCCCCCTGTGTGGTTCTGGGATTTTTGCTTACAGTTCTTGTGATCATTTTGACCCCACGGGGTGAGATCTTGCATGGAGCCCCTGATCGAGGGAGATTATCAGTGGTGTTGTATGTCTTCCATTTTCGAATTATTGCTCCCACAGTTGATTTCTTCACACCACGCTGCTTGCCTATTGCAGATTCAGTCTTCCAAGCCTGGTGCAGGTCTATAATTTTGTTTCTGGTGTCCTTCGACATCTCTTTGGTCTTCACCATAGTGGAGTTTGGAGTGTGACTGTTTGAGGTTGTTGGCAGGTGTCTTTTATACTGATAAGTTCAAACAGGTGCCATTACTACAGGTAATGAGTGGGGGACAGAGGAGCCTCTTAAGGAAGAAGTTACAGGTCTGTGAGAGCCAGAAATCTTGCTTGTTTGTAGGTGACAAAATACTTATTTCCCACCATAATTTGCTAATAAACTCTTTAAAAATCAGACAACGTGATTTTCTGGATTTGTTTTCTCACTTTGTCTCTCATAGTTGAGGTCTACCTATGATGTCAATTACAGGACTCTCTCATCTTTTTAAGTGGGAGAACTTGCACAATTGGTGGCTGACTAAATACTTTTCCCCCCCACTGTAAGTGTAGGCCTCCTATGGTGTAAATAAAAAAAAAAAACAGTAATACTCATCCAGTCCTGATGAATGGTGAACATTCCACTATCCCCATCAGGCGCCATGCAGTAAGGTCATTGCATCTGTGGGAATGAGTATATAAGAACAGGCCAGGGAATGATCCTTAGCCCAAGTGCTCTTTTACTCATGCCAGTAGGCATGATAAAGTCATTGCATTCCAGAGAGAGCATTGCCAGGGAATGAAGTCTGGGCTGTAATGAATGACAAACATCCATTATGATCTGGGCCTCATTGAGCAGTGTGGTGGCCACTTTCCTAGCCCCAAAAGGAGGACATCATACCCGGGAGAGTGGGTGACAATACTTACACACAGAATGGAAACCATAATCAATATAGCATAAACCATTGCTCTACTCACTAAATGTGGCATCTACGATATCTAAAGGGGTATTCTTATCATGGCATTGTAGACATATCGCTAGGATATGCCCCCAATATCTGATAGGCGCAGGTCCCAAAGGCAGATACATTTAGAACAGAGCTGGCAAAGTCCCGGAGGATGCACCACACATGTGTGGCCACCCTCCATTTATTCCTAATTTATTTGTTTATTATTAGAGATGAGCGAGTAGTGAAATATTCGAAAGTTCGAAATTCGATTCGAATAGACTGCGAAATTCGACTATTCGACCGGATATCGAATCCCATTAAAGTCTATGGGGAAAAAATGCTCGCCACTTGGAAATCTCAATTCGACCACTTGGAGGTCACCAAGTCCACCCTGGAACCTCAGAAAAGGATGCCAACACTGCTGGAATGCAACTGGGACAGCAGGGGAAGCATGTCTGGGTGCATATAACGCGCCCAAGTCGCACTATTACGCCACTATCACAGCCTCTCAACAATACACTCCAAACACAATCTAACCTCTCTGTAAAGTGAGACCATACAAGGAAACCTTCTTTCCTCTACATTGCCATGGACCCCAAGCCAAACTAGACAAAAAAAAAGATGAAATTCTGCACCCCTTAAAATCACGTTGCCTATGACAACCACAGATGGCATAGGCAAGGGGGAAAGCAAATAGACCCCACCCCTAATTGTCATTGTGTGTGTGTGTGAGATGTGGTCAGACATGTCTTCTTTAAAATGTAAAACAACTCAAACACATGCAGAAGCCTTAAAATGCCCAAATTGTTGGCGCTTGAGATGTCAGTGACCCGACCTGGCCCAGTGTCATGTCTAGCAGGTAAAGCAGTGGGGATGTTGAGGGATGCGTAGGACCGCAAAAGGCAGGAAGAGGCCGTGGGCTGGCCAGAGGCTCATGGAAAATTTTGTGGTGGCCCAAGAGGTGACACCTCTTAAAAATTATGTGGAGGCCCAAGAGGTGAGACCTCTTAAAATTATGTGGAGGCCCAAGAGTTGACACCTCTTAAAAATTATGTGGAGGCCCAAGAGGTGAGACCTCTTAAACATTTTGCGCAGGCCCAAGAGGTGAGACCTCTTAAAAATTATGTGGAGGCCCAAGAGGTGAGACCTGTTAAACATTTTGTGGAGGCCCAAGAGGTGAGACCTCTTAAAATTATGTGGAGGCCCAAGAGGTGAGACCTGTTAAAGATTTTGTGGAGGCCCAAGAGGTGAGACCTCTTAAAAATTATGTGGAGGCCAAGAGGGGAGACCGTTAAAAATTATGTGGAGGCCCAAGAGGTGACACCTCTTAAAAATTATGTGGAGGCCCAAGAGGTGAGACCTCCTTAAAAATTATGTGGAGGCCCAAGAGGTGGACTCTTAAACATTTTGTGGAGGCCCAAGAGGTGAGACCTCTTAAACATTTTGTGGAGGCCCAAGAGGTGAGACCTCTTAAAAATTATGTGGAGGCCCAAGAGGTGAGACCTGTTAAAGATTTTGTGGAGGCCCAAAGAGTGAGACGTATTAAAAATTATGTGGAGGCCCAAGAGGGAGACCTGCTAAAGATTTGTGGAGCCCAAGAGGTGAGAACTATTAAAGGAAAATATGTGGAGGCCCAAGAGGTGAGACCGTTAAAATTTATGTGGAGGCCCAAGAGGGAGACCGTTAAAAATTATGTGGAGGCCAAGAGGTGAGACCTGTTAAACATTTTGTGGAGGCCCAAGAGGTGAGACGTATTAAAATTATGTGGAGGCCCAAGAGGTGAGACCTGTTAAACATTTTGTGGAGGCCCAAGAGGTGAGACGTATTAAAAATTATGTGAGGCCCAAGAGCGGGAGACCGTTAAAGATTTTGTGGAGGCCAAGAGGTGAGACGTATTAAAAATGTAAATTTTGTGGAGGCCCAAGAGGTGAGACGTATTAAAAATTATGTGGAGGCCAAGAGGGAGACCTGTTAAAATTTTGTGGAGGCCCAAGAGGTGAGACCTGTTAAAATTTTGTGGAGGCCCAGAGGTGAGAGTATTAAAAAATTATGTGGAGGCCCAAGAGGTGAGACCTGTTAAACATTTTGTGGAGGCCCAAGAGGTGAGACGTATTAAAATATGTGGAACCAAGAGGAGAAATTAAAAATTATGTGGAGGCCCAAGAGGGAGACCTGTTTAAAGATTTTTGGAGAGGCCAAAGAGGTGAGACGTATTTAAAAATTATGTGGAGGCCCAAGAGGGGAGACCTGTTAAAAATTATGTGGAGGCCCAAGAGGTGAGACCCTGTTAAACATTTTGTGGAGGCCCAAAGAGGTGAGACGTATTAAAAATTATGTGGAGGCCCAAGAGGTGAGACCTGTTAAACATTTGTGGAGGCCCAAGAGGTGAGACGTTTAAAAATATGTGGAGGCCCAAGAGGTGAGACCGTATTAAAAATTATGTGGAGGCCCAAGAGGTGAGACCTGTTAAAGATTTTGTGGAGGCCCAAGAGGTGAGGTAGAGACGTATTAAAAATTATGTGGAGGCCCCCAAGAGGTGAGGTGAGACCTCTTAAACAATTTTGTGTGAGGCCCAAGAGGTGAGACTCTTAAAAACATTTTGTGGAGGCCCAAAGAGGTGAGACCTCTTAAAAATTATGTGGAGGCCCAAGAGGGAGACCTGTTAGGTGAGACCTCGTGGAGGCCCAAAGTGGAGGCCCAAGAGGTGAGACCATAAATATAAAAATTTTTTCTGATTTAAACGGGAGCAATTCTACGGCGGTTAAGGAGAGGGAGGAGGAGGATGGAGGAGGAAATGGCACTTCATACAGATGGCACTTCACTTTTGGCTGCTTTCCACGGTTGGAGAAGCAAAGTCCGGGTCAATCCACTTGCTGTTCATTTTGATTAGCGTCAGCCTGTCGGCACTGTCGGTTGACAGGCGGCTGCGCTTATCGGTGATAATGCCCCCGGCAGCGCTGAACACCCTTTCTGATAGCACGCTGGCGGCAGGGCAGGCAAGCACCTCCAAGGCGTACAGGGACAGTTCCAGCCACGTGTCCAACTTGGATTGCGAAGACCCAGTACAGTTTGTTCTCCACTATCCGGACAACACGTGTGTCCCGGGAAAAGCAGCCCAGCATGAAGTCAGCCATGTGTGCCAGACTCTGAATAGGCATGACGTCACTGCCCCCACCAGAAGGATCACTTGCCATTTCCTCCTCTTCCTCTTCCGCCTCATCCGCGCTGAACCAATGGGACGCACACAGCCTGACTGCTACCCTCGCCGCCAGCATCCTCCTCCTCTTCCACAGCCACCTCCACGTCGTCCTCCTCCTCCTCATCCTCCTCCTCCTGCAACTGCCACCGTGAAGCAGACAAAAGTGTGGTCTGACTGTGTAGCTCCGTTGCGTCTCCTCCTGCCCCCGTCTCCTCTGTGTGCAATGCGTTCTCCCTTATTGCGATGAGGGATTCTTTAAGGACGCATAGGAGCGGGATGGTTACGCTCGGCCCTGCTGGCTGTGGCCTCACTTCTCTGTCTGAACTGTCCTCTGCCTGTGGACATCCCTCTGCCTGTGGACATCCCTCTGCCTGTGGACATCCCTCTGCCTGTGGACATGCCTCTGCCTGTGGACATCCCTCTGCCTGTGGACATCCCTCTGCCTGTGGACATCCCTCTGCCTCTTGCTGCCTTTTTCGGTGCTGCGCAGACCACCACCTCTCCACTGCTTTCCTCGCTGGACATCACCCTGGACCGGGTCAGTATCGGACAGTACAAAGCGGTGGTACATTTCATACTCCAGCCGTGGCCTGTTTTCATTCTCCCAATGCCTTGAGACATGTACTGAATGTAAATGAAGGTGTTGTAATCGCGTCTCTCTGTGAAAATAGCTCGATACTATCAACTGCCAATTTTATTTTTAACTTTTTTTTTTTTTTAGCGAACAGTTTTTTTCAACTTACTGATGTTTTCCAGTCTCTGTTTGGAAACTTTCTATGACTTTTTTCGTACTGGGTGCATTTGGTATAAATATGCAGAGAGTTTATTTATGGTTTAATCGCAGAACGATGCAAAGGGAAAGCGTCGTCTAAAGGAGAATCATTTACCTCAGATAATTCAACCAGCAACTATGGCCCCAACAGCATTTCCGCGCCCCCGTCCTCGTCCACGTCCTATTCCGCTAGCCCCCCTCCGCATTTTATTTTTTTTTGGTTACAATATTTTGCCTTCACAGCCGTGAAATAATTTTGCAAGAGAACGCACAGTACAGTTGCCAATTATAAGGCCTAATATTTTAGAGTTCAAGGTACACAGCCGTGTACTAACTTTTCAGACGGTGGGTATTAACACCAGGTATTTAAAGAATTTTGCAAGAGAACGCACAGTACAGTTGCCAATTATAAGGCCTAATATTTTATAGTATAATTATGTGGAGGCCCAAGAGGTGAGACCTCTTAAACATTTTGTGGAGGCCCAAGAGGTGACACCTCTTAAAGATTTTGTGGAGGCCCAAGAGGTGACACCTCTTAAAGATTTTGTGGAGGCCCAAGAGGTGAGACCTCTTAAAGATTATGTGGAGGCCCAAGAGGTGAGACCTCTTAAAAATTATGTGGAGGCCCAAGAGGTGAGACCTCTTAAACATTTTGTGCAGGCCCAAGAGGTGAGACCTCTTAAAAATTATGTGGAGGCCCAAGAGGTGAGACCTCTTAAAAATTATGTGGAGGCCCAAGAGGTGAGACCTCTTAAAAATTATGTGGAGGCCCAAGAGGTGAGACCTCTTAAAAATTATGTGGAGGCCCAAGAAGTGAGACCTCTTAAAAATTATGTGGAGGCCCAAGAGGTGAGACCTCTTAAAAATTATGTGGAGGCCCAAGAGGTGAGACCTCTTAAAAATTATGTGGAGGCCCAAGAGGAGAGCCATAAATATATATATATTTTTTTTTACGGAGCAATTCTACGGCGGTTAAGGAGGAGGAGGAGGAGGTGGAGGAGGAAATGGCACTTCATACAGATGGCACTTCACTTTTGGCTGCTTTCCACGGTTGGAGAAGCAAAGTCCGGGTCAATCCACTTGCTGTTCATTTTGATTAGCGTCAGCCTGTCGGCACTGTCGGTTGACAGGCGGCTGCGCTTATCGGTTATAATGCCCCCGGCTGCGCTGAACACCCTTTCTGATAGCACGCTGGCGGCAGGGCAGGCAAGCACCTCCAAGGCGTACAGGGACAGTTCCAGCCACGTGTCCAACTTGGAGACCCAGTAAGTGTAGGACGCCGAGGGATCGGGGAGGACAGGGTTACGGTCTGCCAGGTACTCCCGCAACATCCGCCGATACTTGTCCCTCCTGCTGATAGCGGGCCCCGCAGTGATGGAAGTTGCACGAGGGGGTGCCATGAACGTGTCCCACACCTTGGAGAGTGTTCCCCTGGTGGCTGTGGGCCTGATGGATGTTGTGGGACTCTGGGAGACCCTCTCCTCTCTGCCGCCAGCGATGGTGGGTGGGAAAATCTCCATCATGTTCTGCACGAGTTCCCTCTGGTATTCCAGCAATCGATTCGTCCTCTCCTCTACCGGAATAAAAGAGGAGACGTTATCTTTATACCGGGGGTCCAGGAGTGCGAAGACCCAGTACAGTTTGTTCTCCACTATCCGGACAACACGTGTGTCCCGGGAAAAGCAGCCCAGCATGAAGTCAGCCATGTGTGCCAGACTCTGAATAGGCATGACCTCACTGCCCCCACCAGAAGGATCACTTGCCATTTCCTCCTCTTCCTCTTCCGCCTCCTCTCCGCCCCATCCGCGCTGAACCAATGGGACGCACACAGCCTGACTGCTACCCTCGCCGCCAGCATCCTCCTCCTCTTCCACAGCCACCTCCACGTCCGTCCTCCTCCTCCTCATCCTCCTCCTCCTGCAACTGCCACCGTGAAGCAGACAAAAGTGTGGTCTGACTGTGTAGCTCCGTTGCGTCTCCTCCTACCCCCGTCTCCTCTGCGTGCAATGCGTTCTCCCTTATTGCGATGAGCGATTCTTTAAGGACGCCTAGGAGCGGAATGGTTACGCTCACTATAGCGTCCTCGCTGCTGACCTTCTTGGTGGACTCCTCAAAGATACGCAGTACATCGCATATGTCTGCCATCCATGGCCACTCGTGGTTGGCAAACTGAGGGAGCTGAGTTGGAGGCACGCGTGGATTCATTATCTGGTACTCCATCAATGCTCTCTGCTGCTCACACACCCTGGCCAACATGGAATAGGTGGAATTCCAGCGAGTCGGCAGGTCGCACAACAGCCGATGTTCAGGCAAATGGAGGCGTTGCTGGAGTTTTTTTAAGCTAGCAGCAGCTAACAGTTGACTTCCGAAAGTGAGCGCACAAGCGCCGCACTTTCACCAGTAGCTCTGCCAGGTTGGGGTAAGTCTTCAGAAATTTTTGGAACTACCAGATTAAAAACGTGGGCCAGGCATGGTACGTGATTGAGTTCGGCAAGCTCCAGAGCCGCCACCAGGTTACGGCCGTTATCGCACACGACCATGCCTGGTCCTAGCTGCAGCGGCGACAGCCACATCTCCGTCTGCTGCAATATGGCGTCCCTCACCTCTGGGGCGCTGTGCTTCCTGTCGCCCAAGCTGATGAGCTTTAGCACCGCCTGCTGACGTCTCCCCGCACCAGTGCTGCAACGCTTCCAGCTAGCGGCTGAGGGAGATGTTAAGGCACAGGAGGAGGAGGAGGAGGAGGAGGAGGAGGGGGGTTTATCAGAACCCATGCTGGCAATCTTGGGCGGGGGTGGTAGGTAGGAGCCGTCTCTGTTTGCGACCCCGTCCCCGCCTCCACTACATTCACCCAGTGTGCCGTCAGAGAAATGTATCGTCCCTGGCCGCAAGCGCTTGTCCACGAGTCGGTGTTCAAGTGGACCTTTGCGCTGACTGCGTACCTCAGGGCCCGCCTGATGTTACGCGACACGTGCTGGTGCAGGGCGGGGACGGCACTCCGGGAAAAGTAGTGGCGGCTAGGGACGGAATAGCGAGGTGCGGCAGCCGCCATCAGGTCGCGGAAAGGCCTGCGTCTCCACAAGCCTAAACGGCAACATCTCCAGGGCCAGCAGTTTGGAGATGTGGCAGTTTAAGGCTTGGGCTTGGGGGTGACTCGAGGCGTACTTCCGCCTGCGGTCGAACGCCTGCCGAGATGGACAGTTGTTGGGACGAGGAGTGTGAAGGTGCAGGCGAAGAGGCGGGGGAAGGGGCGGGGGAAGGGGAGGCTGAAGGAGAAGGCCCCAAAGTAGCAGAGGCAGAGGCAGAGGCAGAGGCAGATGTGGAGGTGTCCTGGCTGGAGGTCTGGACCGCAGTGGCAGCACACAACAAAGGGGAAGAGGCAGTGGCAGCAAGACCGGGCGCAGTTTGTATTGCGTTTGCTCTCTCCCACTCAGCCCAGTGCTTGAATTCCAAGTGACGCCGCAATGCCTGAGGTGGTCAGATTGCTCTTCTCAGAGCCCCTACTCAGTTTTGAGTGGCAGAGTGTGCAACCGCGCTCAGTTTGTCATCCGCACAAACATTAAAATATCTCCACACCACAGAAGTACGAGGCCTCGATGGGGGAGCTTCGCCGATGGCGAACAGCCGGCTGCGGAACGGCTGCTGTGCGTTCTGCTCCTGTGGTGCCATCCCTCTCCTGTTCCTCTGCTGTGGACATCCCTGCGCTGTGTGCTCCTCTGCCTCGCTGGCCCCCCTCTGCGGACATTACCCTCTCGCCTCGGGACCTCCTCTGCTCTCAACATCTCCTCCTCGGCTGGACATCCGCTCATGCAAGTGCATCCCTCTGCCTGTTCGGGTCATCCACCGCCTCCTCTCAGAACAACCTCTCCGCTTTCCTTCTGGATTCCTCCTTGATGCCAACCCGGTCATCCTCATTCGTCCTGATCCAGCTGCCACTCAGCTCATCGGCAGGCACCACTTCAAAACTCCTGCTCAAGGCCTCAACAATGTATAACCCCTCAGTTCTCTCCATCAAAGTTCCTGTTCGGTACGGGATCCTCTGAGCCTCGTGGGATGACTTGGTACCTCTAAGCTAGGCCCAGAAACCAGCACGCACAGTCAACCGCCCCCTGCGACGGGCGTCCCTAATTTATGGTGGATGATCTCTGTTGGCCAGGGCTTCAACAGGCCCCAAGAATGAGCAGAGGAGAATGTGTACCCGTATGACTGGCTGGGTGGGATAAATAATTTAACAAAACAACACAGCAGTGGCCTATTAATCCTAGATATTGTATAAATAACCGCGTAGACGGTGGGTATTTACGGTGAGATAATCAAGAGAACATGTGCCTATTAAATGGCCTAGATTGCTGTTCACTGCTCACGGTGTGAGTAATCAACCAGCGGTATAACCGCGCCCCCTGCTTACAAGAACCGGTGGTACACATAAAGTGTTGTTATATGGGAGCCGTGTAGTAACTGAACAGACGGTGGCTAACAAGGTTGTGAGATGAGAGAACGCACAGTACAGTGGCCTATTAAATGCCTGATATGTATGAACTCAAGACTCCCAGCCACAGGAAGCCGCGAGCAGTGGCCTGTGCCTAGATATTGTATAATTCAAAGTACACAGCCGTGGCAGACAACAGGTATTTACCAGGTATGTGCCAAGAAACACAGCGTACATTTTCCCGCCCCGTCCTCGGTCCACGTCCACGTCATTTCATTCTGTATACAGAGTGGGTGTTACCCTGTGCATTTTATTTTTTTTTTGCAGAACGGCAGTAATAATTCAATATTTTAAAAGGTATATAATGTGGCCTACAAAACGTATGTGAAAATTCAATCATACACACCGTGTAGTAACAGAACCAGATTGTATTTACAAGGTATTGAGATAACACAAGAGACGCAGTCAGTGGCTATTATTAAATGCCCCTAGATATTGTATATTTTCAAAGTACAACAGCCGGTGTAGTAACTGAAACAGTGGGTTTATTTCACAGGTATGTGAGATAGTAAAGAGAACGCACAGTACAGTCTTTAAATGCCTAATAGATATTTCAAAGTACGCAGCCGTGTGGTAAAGCAGACGTGGGTATTTCACCAGGTATGTGAGATAGATATGCCCTATTAAATGGCCTAGATATTGTATATTTCAACAAGCGCCGTGTAGTAACAGAACAGACGGTGTATTTACACCAGGTATGTGAGATAATTTAAGAGAACGACAGCACAGTGGGCCTAGGGCCTAGATATTGTATATTTCAAAGTACACAGCCTGTAGTGGGTATGGGTGAATTTAGACGGTATGTTATGGATTAGTAAGATTTAAACAACAGTGGCCAGATAAGACGTAGTATTTTACAAGTACAGCGTGTAGAAGACCGGTGGGTATTTACACAGTATGTGGATAATTAAAAGAGAACGCACGTACAGTGGAATTTAAATGGCCTAGCCCGTGTAGTAACTGAAACTTACCAGGTTGTGGATAATTTAACAGAAGTACAGTGGCCCTATTAATGGCCTAGATATTTTACACGTACAGGTTATGTGACAGACTAATTAGATAATATATAGCAAGAGAACTGCACATTAAAACCAGTGTGAAATATTTAACAACGCCGTATTACTTTCCAAAGGCCTAGAGAATATTGGAAATAGTTTCAAAAAGTACACAAGTAGCCGTGTAGTAACGACAGTTAGAACAAAATGGGTAGGTTGTGACATAATGGTTGTGAGTATTAAACATGTACAAGCCGCAGTAGTATTATTCACAGTGACCGTATATTTTTTTACACAGCCGTGTACACACCGTGTACGGTGAACAGACGGTGGGTAATTTACACCTGATAATTTGCAAAGGGAGATTTGCAGGCTAGATATTGTATATTTCAAAGTACACAGAAAATGCAGCCAGAACCCCAGTATTGTAAGCCATTAACAAACTGTATTTATTAAATGGCCTAGATATTGTATATTTCAAAGTAACAGCCGTGTAGTACTGAAACAGACGTGGTATTTACACAGGTATGTAGATAATTTAACAAGAAGCAAGATAACATGGTTATACACACTAGTTATTGTATAAACAGGGTTAACCTGAACAGACGCCTATTATACAACAGAGGTACGCTCAAGAGAACGCACAGTACAGTGGCCATTAAATATGCCTAGATATTGTATATTTCAAAAAGTGCCGTGTAGTAACTGAACAGACGGTGGGTATTTACACGGTATGGAGATAATTTAACAAGCGCACACGCACAGTACAGTCCTACTTACATACACTTCAAAGGGCCGCAGCTCGTAACCCGACAGCTAGGCCAAATAAAGCTGGCTATCCACTGAGTGGTGGATTTCTTAATTTTTACACCAGTATGTGTACAACTGTTAACTAGCTACGGTACGTACCTTCTTATTTACACCAGTATGTGAGGATATTTAACAAAGAGAACGCACAGTACAGTGGCCTATTAAATGGCCTAGATATTGTATATTTCAAAAGTACACAGCCGTGTAGTAACTGAACAGACGGTGGGTATTTACACCAAGGTATGTGAGATAATTTAACAAGAGAACGCACAGTACAGTGGCCTATTAAATGGCCTAGATATTGTATATTTCAAAGTACACAGCCGTGTAGTAACTGAACAGACGGTGGTATTTACACCAGGTATGTGAGATAATTTAACAAGAGAACGCACAGTACAGTGCCTATTAAATGGCCTAGATATTGTATATTTCAAAGTACACAGCCGTGTAGTAACTGAACAGACGGTGGGTATTTACACCAGGTATGTGAGATAATTTAACAAGAGAACGCACAGTACAGTGGCCTATTAAATGGCCTAGATATTGTATATTTCAAAGTACACCAGCCGTGTAGTAACTGAACAGACGGTGGGTATTTACAAGCCAGGTATGTGAGATAATTTAACAAGAGAACGCACAGTACAGTGGCCTATTAAATTGCCTAGATATTGTAATATTTCAAAGTACACAGCCGTGTAGTAACTGAACAGACGGTGGGTATTTACACCAGGTATGTGAGATAATTTAACAAGAGAACGCACAGTACAGTGGCCTATTAAAATGCCTAGATATTGTAATATTCAAAGTACACAGCCTATATGTATATTTCAAAGTACACAGCCGTGTAGTAACTGAACAGACGGTGGGTATTTACACCAGGTATGTGAGATAATTTAACAAGAAACGCACAGTACAGTGGCCTATTAAATGGCCTAGATATTGTATATTTCAAGGTACACAGCCGTGTACTAACTGAACAGACGGTGGGTATTTACACCTGGTATACAAAAAGGGTATTGCAGGCACACAGAACCCAGAACACTAGAGCCAAATAAACTGTATTTAAAAAAATAAAATAAAATTCACAGCCGTATACTGCCAGATCAGATGGTGCATATACACACTAGTTATATAACAGGGTTGTTCAGCCTAAAGAACGCTGAACAGTAGTGCCAAATATAGTTTGGTATGTAGCAGAGCACCTAATACACCACTAATGCCTCTCTCTGTCCCTACTCCAGCAGCTATCCCTGAATACAGCAGCCGTTCTCTGTAAAGTCTATATTGTAGTAAAGCTATCACTGAAGTCCACTGTAGTAGCCCTGATAAGGGCTTTAATCACGCTCCTGCCTGTCCAACAGCTAAAACCTATCTGTCCCTTCTCCAGCCTCTGTCCCTGACTAAGTTCACGCAGCATATGCGTACGAGCAGGAAGAGCTGAGTTTTTAATATTCGAGGTCACATGGTTTTTCCAGCCAATCCATGTAGACGCTGTTTTCGCGCTGCCAGCGTGCTCAGCGTGCCTGTCATACCCCCCCTGCATGTTGATTGGTGGAAAAAGAGCGCCAGGGAAGGTGGGAGGGGAAACGAATTCTAAGTGCGCCATCGCCGTTATACTCGATTGAAATCGAGTATGCCGAATATCGTAGTATTCGATCGAATACCGGCTCGATCGAACACTACTCGCTCATCTCTATTTATTATATAAACAGTGCATTGGGAAAGTAAATCATGCATAGGATTAAAGGCTAGGATATAATGAACTGATTGGTGGTGGTCCAACCTCTTGGAACCTCACTAATTCTGAGAATGATTCAGAAAAAACTAAGTGTTGTACTCTGTTATCTCTTGCAGTCCCATAGAGAATATAGACAATAACTGGAGCCACAGACCAAGGGAATAAGACCCCTATTCGCTGGATCAGTGAGGATGCCAGTGGGTGGGTCCCTACCAATCAGTTAGTTATTATCTGTCCTGTGAAAAGGGATATATTGAAAACTTAGCACAACCCCTTTAAATGTACAACTAAAGAATGAGGTAACAAAAAAGGAATTAAGAAGAAACTATAGTTATACATTTTTCGATTCTACAGTTGTTTCATTACCCTGAACTATTGGCTTCACAGAAGTATAAAAACACTTCAGTAATAATGTATCATCAGTCTTACAGCATTACTGAAAGATTAGCAAAATGTGCTGTAATGTCATCCAACATGCCAAGAGAAATGGTACCACTGAGACACAGGAGAACTTGGCATGTGCTTGAGGATGTTTAGACATAAAAATGTTCTTTAACCCAGACATTGAAAAGTGTCATTTCTGTCTCGAGAGAAATGTAATCTGCATAATCACTGAAACCGTTGAAGGAGAAGTAAATACAGTTGGCAAAATATGTAAACCATTGGTTAGATGGATAGCACAGTGGTCAAACTGTTTATTTATAGCTTTCTCTCTAATCCATTTGCTAACGATATTCCAGAATTTTATTCACAGATTTTACAGAAGGTCGGTTTTGTTTTCAATAAGTGCTGTACATAGACATTCAATGGTACTAAAATGGAAGCCCTTGGCAGCTTCCAAAAGTGTTAATTAATTAGAACATCTTTTGCAGCAATATTTCAGATCCACATGACAGATGTATCTCTGATCGTCTTTTGGCAGGCTCGGCTATAGGCAAATAATGTGTCAGGTGCATCTCTGGGCTTTGTGTCTTGAAAGGCAAGGCAAGGCAAAAAAAAAAAAAGCGTATATCCTGAAGATTACATTCCCATCAAGTCCTTAAATAAGTCACAATTTTATGCTTAAGGAAAGTTTATACATAACAACTGAATGAACTATAATGTATGTTTTACTTGTATGTTAAAGGAATTTAAAGGGGGTATTTATTACACCAACACTCTAGAATACTGGCTTAAACAAAAAACAAGGGCTTTTATGACTTTTTGGACTTACGTTTAGCATTTTTACATCACTAATGCTTTGAAAAGTGTGTGGTAAGTGGTTAAATTAACTATGCTAATTAATATCACTCGAGGTTTTTCACTGTTACAAAAAAAAAAGCTGGTAAAAAACCTCGCAAACTCACTCCAGTAGGACATTGGCAAAAAAACAAACAAAGTAAAATCAAATTAAACCTGGATGGAATCTTTTCAAAGCGTTAGCGATGTAAACATGATAAAAGTAAAAAAAAATTTGAGCAAGCAAGTCCAAAAAGTCACAAAAGCCCTATTTGGTTGAAGCCAGTATTCTAGAGTGTTGGGTGTAATAAATACCCCCTCCTTTAATTTCCTTTAACATGCAATAAGTAATGATTTAACAACGTAATGTTATAGCTAACAGAACGGATTAGCTATGAATGTCGGCGCAGTACACAGTGATGCACATGGCAATATATGACACCTGCCTTCAATACGGAGGCACATTAACTGTATCAATAAAATGACGGATTGAATCAGAGTCAGTGCAGTGCGCTGTGATGCACATGCTGATGCATTCTCCTTGAACTTTCCCTCTCCGATATTGTCCTATGCGTTTGTCACATCTCTCTGTAGGCTCAGCTCAAAGGACAATAGTGGAGACCTGGCATGATGAGGTTTTCATAGGGCTGTGACATCATAGGGGATAAAAACATAGTGCAAAAACATGAAATTTATTTCCTGTTTCTTGATTTTTTTTTTCAGTCCCTGTCCCCAGTGGGATTGCACATGACTTTTCCATTGTGTAGGCCTTAGGTTTATTGACTTGGCCTGAAATTGTCCATACTATCAGTAGATTTTTGGGGTGGTGTGCGGAAGGACACGGGAGTACCTTGTGGAAACCCATGCAAAAACAAGGAGAACATAAAAACTATTATGTAGATATTTCTCTTAGTTGGAGTAAAGCCTAGAATAGTAGTACTAACCACTGAGTTACCATTCTCACAAAAGTTTTACTTCCACGTTCCAACCTTTCCCATGTGTCGCTAAGTAGTCTGTGCTGTTGCTTAGAGAGGGTGGATTTTTTTTCCTATTGTATTTAATGGAGACTAAATGGATAGGTCGGATGAATGGGAAATTGTGTGTCCCGGGGTTCTTTTTCAAAGGATATAATTGTAGAACATGATCATATGCAGAATAGTGTTATTAATAAGGAGAATTACTTGTAATTGTAGAATATCTTATGCAGCATAATCTTACATACTTACTGATATTTTGTGTCACTTTTTTTCTTTACTACTTAGTATAGTTTATGTGTTTGACACAAAACCATTGAGGTTCCCTTAGGAACGTTGATGTATGGACAATGTCCTACTGATGGCACAGAAAATGAAAAATAAATTACTGGGCAGGCTATGATCTCTGAACAAATTAGTCTCACGGACTATAGTATATATCAACTAGCTTTGTCAGTATTAATATACAATCCTGTCAGTTGCATTTCTCCAATGATGAACACACACATTGAAAGGCTATAAAATGGTAAGGGAGGTTTTCAAAATTGTAAGTAATAAACCAAAGAAAAATGCAATGAAAAGCTGGACTGAAAATGCAAAGTTAAAATAGTAGACTCATTTTACAGTGTATAGTATACTTATTATGTAATATAAATTATGGATATTTTTATAACAGTTCAGATTTATATAAATATATTAATATTTAAAGAGCAACTGCCAATGGGATTGGACCCATTAAACCAGGCATAATGCATGGTAAGGTTGGTCCTATGAGTAAAATGACACTTTATGTGTATCTGCTTTTTTTTAGTGATTAAAGGGGTTGTCCGAGTTATGACAAAAAATATATAGCACTGTAAATCTGATGGGCAGCAATATATAACTAAGTTAAGCAAGTTTTAGGCAAAAAAAAATCCATATTTCCTAATTTCCCTGGTTCTCTTCTGGTCTTTGTTTACATGCAATAACAACAATCTCAGCCCCTCCCCCTTCTCTGCAAAGGGAATGAATACAAGTGCTGAGTGACATGTCTGCCTGCTGGAATACTCAGCAGCATGTTGTATGTGTAGGACTACAAGTCCCAGCTGTACAATGACACTGCTAATACATACAGGAATTTCTCCCTACCTGTTCTTGTACAATACAATTCCTCTACAGCTCTTGTGCCCAGCATTTGTCTCCTCTCACTGCTGCAGTTACTGTTTGTTGTAAAGCCTTGAGCCCTCAGTGTGTTCTGGCTGAAGGGGTTAATGTTTTATCTGAAGGAAACCAGGAAGAGCAGATAGCAGGAGCCCGCAAATAAAGGGGGCGTGGCCAGTGACGTCTCGTGTACAGACTGTTATCTGAACTCTGAGGCTTGTGAACGAAACATCACAGAGCAGAGAGATAAGTTGACATCAAAGGTCATGTGACCCTCAGTCAACTCTGAGAAACCAGCAGCTTTAGAAACACAAAGTATATGGGAAAGTTGTTATACCTGACAAGTTAGAAACAGATAAAGAACAAAAGAATAACTCAGACAACCCCTTTAAGTAAATTTGATTTTTGATGTATCGTTGGGTGGGACTGAGTCCCTTAGAGCCCCAAACCTCCTCCTCAAAGCATCTCTTGCCAATCTCTCTTGATTGAAAAGGCCAGGAATCTTTCCTGGCCCTGTAAACTTGTCCCTGCTGTATAGTCTACACAATCAGTGCATAATTTCATCCTCCACCAGGAAGAGGAGACACTTAGCTTTGTTCTGATGGAGGATGACTGCATCAGTGCATGTGCAGTATTCATCTACACTGCTGGTGAAGCAGAGCCAAATGCACTACTCATGTACCAACAGTGTAGACTGTGGGGCAGATGTCAGTTAACATGGCCAGACGAGATATCTGGCACTGTCAATCAAGAGGGTGGGCGGTGGCCAGAAGTCCAAGGAAGAGGAACTCTGGTGCTATGAAGATGCTTGAAAATTTGATCAAATGCAGATCTTAACAAAACCTGCTACTTCCTCAATTTGCAAAACATTATGGCTTGTCCTGTTTGGAGGTGCAATTTCAATGTTGTGGAGTGTATAGTGGTGATTAAAGGTTTTCAAACCACTCAGAATGTTCTTTACTGCTGGATACATTTTACCTAAAACTAGAAGTCCTAAAAGTAGCTAAAGACCAACCAAATCAAATTAGTTAAAAATGTTAAACTTTGTTAATAATTTCTTTATTGAGGAAAATAACCCAATATCATATGTCCGTGAATGTTAAAGTATGTGAACCTTTGTTTTCAGTATCTGGTGTGACCCTTTTGTACAGCTAAAATTTTCCAGTAATTGTTGTTTAGTCCTGCACATTGGTTTGGAGGAATTTTGCCTTCCATACAAAACAGATTCAACTGTTATGTTGGTGTGTTTCCTTCCATAAACTGTTTACTTGAGGTCCTACATTTCTGTTGGATTGAGGTCAGGTCTATGACTTGGCCATTTAAAAACTTTGACTTTATTGTTCTTTAACCATTTTTTGTAGAACATCTTGTCTGCTTAGGGTAGTTGTAGTGTGCAAGAACCACATCCGCTTAAAATTAAGCTCACAGACAGATGCCTTGACATTGTCATTTATAATTTGCTGGTAAAATTCAAAATAGATTGTTCCATCAATTATGTCAAGATATCTGTTGTCCAAGGGCATGAAAACAGGCCAAAACCATGATACTACCCACCATGTTTCACAAAGGTGATTGGTTTTTATGCTGCAATGGAGTTTTTACCTTTCTCCAAGCAGCACGCTTCTAATTTCAACAAAAAGTTCTATTGTGGTCTTATCTGTCTACAGAACTTTGCTTCAATAGACTTCTGGCTTGTCAGTTGATCTTTAGCAAACTGCAAACAGGAAGAAATGTTCATTTTGGAGGGTATTCGCTTTCTCCTTGCAATCCTGTCATGCACACCATTATTGTGTACATTAACATAAGATAATGTGAGATTGGCCTCTAGTGGCTTAGGGGCTGCTCTGGGTTTCTTGGTGACCTCGCAGACTATTAAACCTCTTGCTCTTGGCGTGTTGTTTGTTGGCTGATCACTGCTGGGGTGTTTAATAATGGTCTTGAATTTCCTCCATTTGCACACAATCTATCTCACTGTAAATTGAGTCTAAACTCTTTAGAGATGGTTTCTCAAACTTTTTCAACTCTTCTTTTTCAAATCTGAGTGTGTTAACTCAATAGTAGGTACAAAGTGGATGTGTTCAATTAGTTGATGTTTTACTGCCTGCATGAACTACATTAAAACGTATCTTTATTCGCATGTCAATAAAAAGGATGGGGTGCTCTCCACCAATACTGAATAACAGGCACACCTTTAGTGTACAGGCGTGTATTATTAAAACATATATTCAACACCCCTTGTCACTGAAGCTGTAAAAAGTCAAGACTAGCGTCCGGGTAATCTACTCAATATGTTATTGGAAGACTTGCTAATATGACATATAAGTGGTACCAGTTCACTGGAGCAGGATCAGTATATAAGGTGAATGTTCCTCACACCCACAGCTATACGATCCGTCCTTACACTCCACAATCAATGACTGCGCTAAGTCCACTATTGAAAGTATGTACTGCTCCTGTTATAATCTTGTAGCGGTACTGGCTCAACGCATTTCCCTACTTTTATACTGAGTATTTCATCAGGAGCCTATACAAGACGAACAAACAAACAAAGGAATAGAATAGACGCTGCACGCCTCTGATGGCGTGCGTGCAGCTGAGCAGCAGGCGGCACTGGGATGGCCGTAGCGTGGCCAATTTCCGCCGCGTCTTTATGTCTGAAGCCACGCCCACCCCTGGACCAAGCCTCCCGGCAGGTCCGATGATCGGAGCTCTGCCAGATGATCACTCACTATGTGGCCACAGGGGGAAACATTGTAAGCAACATTAATAGCGGTATTGTATCCTATAGAGGAGCACTTTGTAAAGTCTAGGCGGTTGTAGATCGCATTGTATGGTATTTTATTCCTACAAAGGGTACCAAAGGCCCAAGTTATTGATACCCTGATATACAGTTATAATCAGCCTAATTCCAAGACTGGAGGGGCCAATCAGAGTAATATACCATATGCAGGAGTAAAGACAAATGATCATATAGGGGTAGAAGAGTGCCTCAAAAATCTCCTCTCTTTGTGTTATGATATACTTCCACAAATGTGCTGTGAAGATCAGAATGATAGATCCCTGTTCTGAAAATAAAACCTGTCGGCCACTTACACCCAATTGTCACCCCACTGATTGAAAACACCTGACATTTCATTTCACCTTCAAATTATCTGCTAATCCTAATGGTTCTCATACTGTTGCCACACATACATGTGATATTGGATCATTTTTCTCAATAAATAAATTACCAAGCCTAATATTTTGACTCATTTGTTTGATTTGCCTATCTTTATCTACTTTTAGAACTTGTGTGAAAGTCTGATATTGCTTTAGGTCAAATGTATGCAGAAATATGGAAAACTCTGAAAGGTTCACAAAAACTTTCAAGCACCACTGTAAATACAGTAATTATTTGTGGGAAACCCATAATATAACTTGGAATACATTGATTTGCAGTAGATTTTTGTTCTCCCTGTGCTTTTGGGTCCCCTGGTGTAGTATGAAAAAATACTATAAAATGTGACTTATTGCATTTAGAAAGTCACCTACTGTCTTCATCATTAGCTATTTTGTAATGCAAATGCACAAAGAGAACAATGTACAGCAACTGAGCCACACTTTGGAATTATACTTTAAAAAAAAAATGACAATAAAACATAAAAACTGGAAAGTGACAAAATGTGTAACTACGGCAACCAATATACAAATGACAGCTCCTGATGAAGAATGTTGTGGAGTACATACTGTAATTTCTATTCCTAATATTGGATTATATAAGTGGCATAGAAGAGATAAGCAAATTTCTGTAAATTTGTTTGTGTCCGATGTGGCCAAATATTTTAAAAAAATTGATTCATGTCCAATTCAAAAGTATTTCAACTGGCATGAAAATTGGTTCATGACACTGAGTTCTCCTAGCAGTCATATTTTTTGTATCTATCTTCTATCTTTTTTGTATTTTTGCTTTCTCTCTGCCTCATCATCCTTTTAAACGTTTTACTACAATGACCTCAATAGTATATAATGTCAGAGTGACACAGCCTTGAACAAGCCTTGAAAAATTCTCCCTTAATTTGGGGAGCAACAGAAGTACAGTATGATATTATAAGAAGAAACAGTCGCTTATCACGAGCAAGCCTTAAATTGTTATTTTTTGGAGTAGCAGCGGTAGAATGTTGAAGTCAGAAGGGTAAGGTCTAAGGTGCATAGGAGTAATAGTGGCATGGGGAAGCAATATTAAAGGCAGCAGTTGTGCCACAGCATAGAACAGTCAGTAGATGTGTGTGTGTGTCACAGCCCTGAGAGCTCATATCACAATCCTTCATAAGGAGGGTAAGGACCCTGAGGACTGTGGTAATTATAGACCTATCTCGCTACTTAACTGTGACCTCAAATGACCTAAACTACTTGCACATAGGATTGCATCTCTCCTGCCTAAGCTTATAGATCCGGAGCAAGTGGGTTTTGTACCCGGGAAAGTGGGCAAACAATGTATGGAGGGAAGCACATGTCATATATGCGGCAAAGCAAAATAAATTACCCCTTTTGCTTTTAGGTACAGATGCCGAAAAGGCTTTTGATAGAGTAAATTGGAAATTTATGATGGAAACTTTGAAAAAGTTAAATTTCCCTTTTTCTCATTATGTTCCCAACCAACAGCAGAGGTAATGGTTAATGGATGCCTGTCAGAGGAATTGCCTATTACAAATGGGACCAGACAGGGTTGTCCACTTTCCCCTTCCCTGTTCATACTGTCCATGGAGATGCTCTTGCTAAAAATCAGACAGACGGATGAGATACAAGGACTTACTATATGCCATTATACGCATAAAATAGCTGCATTTGCTGATGACCTATTATTAGTGATGATCGAGCACCTCCATGCTCGTGTGCTTGGGTGCTCTGGCCAGAGCACCCGAGCATAATCAAAGTCAATGGGAGGACCGAGTAGTAAACCAGGCACCCCTCGCTCTGAAGAGGCGAGGGTGCCTGGTTTGTAGTGCTCCCCCATAAAAATAAAAAAAATGTGGCCAGGTATCTCACCGCCGTGGAGCCCGGGCTCGTCTGCTTTTTTTCACGCTCTCCCTGCCCCTGTCACTTCCTCCGCCCACCCTCCTCTTCACTTGCGTCCTCCGTCTGTTCCAGGCTCTTGCCGAGCCTGCGCATGTGCACTGCATTTCCCATTGTGGGCACGGCATCGGCAGAGCCACTGCGCATGCACCGGCTCGGGGAGAGACTGGAACAGACGGAGGATGCAAGTGAAGAGGAGGGCGGGCGGAGGCAGTGACAAGGGCGGGGGAAGCGTGAAAAAAGGAGACAAGCCCAGGCTCCACGACAGTGAGATCCACCTCCGGGCACTTCTAATTAGCGTGCGGGGAGGGAGGGGACTCGAGCATGGCGCTCGAGTACACCCGGTTCTCGGCAGAACAGTGAGTTCTGCCGAGCATGCTCGCTCATCATTACCTGTTATTATTGGTCTCAAACCCCCTAGAGGCTTTCCCGGTAATCATGACAATTCTGTAGCTATATGGAAAAGCATCCAATTTCAAAATTAACTGCTCCAAAACTGAGGTTTCTTTAGCCCCGCACCTTCTGACAGATCTTAAATCCTCATCACCCTTCAAATGGCCAGCAATTGCTATTAACTATTTAGGCCTCCAGATTCTAGCAGACCCAAACCGCATCTTTAGCCTGAATTATACACCACTTGTCCACAAAATTAAGACATATCTGAATAACATCAAGGCCCCATTTGTCATGGTTTGGCAGGAAAAATCTGCTCTCCACCTATGTTCTCCCACAGATTTTATATGTCATGCAATCATTACCGATAAACGTCCCTAATACATACTTCTCTCAATTTAGAAGCCTTTTTATTTCTTTCTCTGGAAAAGTAGAAGGCCTAGGTTGGCATACTCCCTCCTTGCGCAGAAAACAAAGCATGTAGGGATTTCCCTTCCTGACCTAGCTCTATACTATCAATCAATCCAATTAGCTAGATGGTCAATGTTGGCCAACGCCCATCTAAATACCACATATTTGGACATTGAACAAAGCCTTCTAGGTTCCTATATGCATCCTTATCTCTGGATAAAGCATACCACACCTAGCCCTCAGATTATTACCAGTGATCTGACTAGAGGTGTGCTTAGGATGTGTCTCCGGACTTCGGCACTGCCTCAGTCAGAAGGAAAACTTTCAAAAGTAGCCCCTTTGAGCATTTTGCCTAACTTCCTTAATCAAAGCTTGCTAAAGTTATCAGGTTGGTGGCATAAAGTGAGCAAGATGAAAATAGCAGATGGAATCTCAGAGGTCAACCCGTTATCCCTTCCTGACATATTCACCACATTAAACCTTGGATGCCCCTCTCCCTTACAGTGCTTTAATTATACACAGACATGTAATAAGTACCGTAGGCTGACACAAGGTCCTCTTCAATACCCTAATTGGTTAGAAAACCTCACATTGCTTCAGGAACCACCTAAGAAGCTAATCTCTGTGATATATTCCAACCTGCTACAAAATCAGGCCTCCCCTAAACCCTATTACCTATGGGAAAAGGAATTAGGAAGACTTTTTCAGAAACTGAAATTAAATATATACAAGCTAACGCTTGTGGTTTTTCGAGATGTATTCTCCTTCATGAAAACTTATATAAAACTGTGACTAGGTGGTATAAAACGCCAGAATTCCTCCATTCTATAGGTGTGTCCCCAGTGAGAGATGTTGGAGATGTGATGGTGAGAAAGGGAATATACTACATATCTGGTGGGAATGCCCATTAAAGGTTATTTGAAAATATGGAAGCCCTGGAGAGACTCACAGGGACTGAACTGACAAATACTACCCGCACCCCTACTAACACGAGTTTATGGAACATACTGTAGCTCTCACCTTTTTATATCACACTACAGACACATTCAGTGGCGTAGCTACCGGGGGGGCAGGGGGGGCGACGGCTCCGGGCCCAGTGACTCAGGGGGGCCCCAGCAAGGATGACCTTGCCTTCTATCAGGCGAATACAAGTGAGCGCTTCCATTATGGAAGCGCTCACTTGTATTTAGGGACCCCCATCAGACCTCAGATCAGCCCACCCAGCCACATAGGATTAAAATAAAAAACTTTACTTACCTTTTCTGCGCTGCGGCTGCCCTCCGGTCCGCGCTCTGCTCTCTTCCCTGGCGGCGCGCACTATGACCTGACGCTGCACGCAGACAGACGGACAGACAGATAGAAAGACAGACAGACACTCATTTTTATAATATTAAGAGATATATATTTGTACACGGTTTGTTAACCTTTTCATAAAATAAAATAAAAATATTTTACAAAAAAAAAAAGTAGATGTGTGTGAGGCTGTTTATAGGTAGTAATAATAGTGGTGGTGGCTAGGAAGGGGTAATGGTAGTGGCAGTAAAGGGATTAGCAGCAATAGCAGTGGTAGTAGAATCAGCAGCCATGCAGTATGGATACATGATGGTAGGGCAAGCAGACAGCGGCACCATCAGCAACAGCATATCTATTCATTGCCTCAGCCGTAGCTGTGTGAAAATCCTGGAGGAGGACAATTTTGTCAGTTTGGGTGCGACTTTGCCACCTGCCATGCCGAAAGCTTTCTCTGAGAGAACACTGGAATCTGGAAAGGATACTAAAAAAAAAAAAAAAGAGACCATACTGGGTGAGTTCTGGCCACTGTTAAAGTCTGGCAGCCCAGAAGTCCAAGGAGTCAGGGAACAAGGTATGTGCCAGAGATAGATCACAGTCCAGGTAGGACTGAACCTGGTTGTTTATGCAGTACATCTTCATTTGTTATTTTGCATTAGCTTGGCACGACACGTGAAAAAAACATCATGACATAGAAGTAGCTGTGAGTATTTCTATTTGTGGAAGCAGAGATGTCAGGAGATGGGTGACTTGGAGTGGGGCAGAGAGGGGTCTCCTAGTTAGACATGCAGATTGCAGGCATCTGTTTGCGGAAAGCTGTGGTAAGCTGCATACACAGTGCATCCTGATAATACAGCAATTTGGCCTCATTTTTGGAAACAGAAAAATATTCACCCATTTTGCTTTGATAGCAAGGGTCTAAAAGCATGACTATAAAGTAATCATCAGATTGCTTGATGGTAACGATGCACCTGTCAGTACGTAAGCAAGCAAACAAGCATACAGCTTGCTTTGCTCACCAGCGTGCCCTTTCAACCTCCCTTGCTATCATTGGTTGTCAGGGCTAGTGTCATCATGATCAGCCTTGTGCTCCTCAACCCTGTCTCCTGCTTCCTCCTCCACTTCCTCCTCAGGTGTGTGTGTTCCAACAGCCACAGCGAACTACAGGGTGGCCAGCAAGATGCAGAACCTATTCTTATTCCTCCATACCTTGTTGCATTTGAATGAGCATCTGCTCTATGATAAAAAAAATAGCAGTGGTGGAAAATACATAATTGCTGCCACAGTTGTCTCAAATTATAAATATAATAGTTTCTTTGAAGTGCTGAGGAGCTGTCATTGCCTGACCTCAAAACACATGCTCCCTGCATAGGTGGTCTGGTACATAAAAAAAACCATTTGCCACTTTACTCTGGTTGTATAGACACTCTAGCATATGCAAGGTTGAATTCCAGCGAGTTGGCAGACTGGTCTGTCTCTGCAGGTCCACGAAGGAGTTTCTTACCACATAAGAATAGCTGAAATGCAAGGACAGTCTTGTACACATGGCCAGCACCTTCTGAAAGCCACTATACTTGTTCAAAAAGTGTTGCAAGACTAAATATATTATGTGGGCTGTGCAGGGAGCATGTGTTATTTCTCCCGAATGCAGCATGGCCACAATGTTCCTGTCATTGTTTCCGACTACCTTGCCCAATTAGAGTTGGTGTGGAGAAAGCCAGTGGGATGTTTGCTGTTTGAACCACTTTAGCAACTAATTGGCTGTGTGGCTACTCTCGCCCAGGCCAGTCACCTCTAATAAAGCATAGAAACCTGTACTTTACCTATATGATAGGAGGGAGGAGAGTGGAAGCAATGGTCTGACTTGTTTCTGATGAGGATGGGAAGATGTTCATGAATGAGAATATGGGGGAGGCAGTTAAGCACCCGGTATGGGACCCAGACCGAAACAAACCTGGAGGTATCAGGTTACGTTGCTTCATCACCGCAGCCATGGAAAACATCGACCCAGTGCGCCTGAAAGACGTATACTGTCCCTATCCGTAACAAATGCTTCAGGTGTCCACAGTGATATACATTTTGCCACACAGCAAGAATTGCAAGGATGACTTTTTTGAGAAATAATGGCAGCTAGGTATCTTCCAACGAAGCTGAATGCATGCCATCAGTTCCCAAAAGGCAGCATAATCCACTAAGCTATACAGCAGCAACTGCACCATTAGCAACTTGGTCAGGTGAGAGTTGAGCTTTGAATGGCTGAGTGTATAGGGTTGTTTCCTGGCCACACATTCCTTTATCCATGTCTGTCGATGAAGTAGTGTATAAGAGAAGGAGTGGTAATCTGAGTGGGAGAAGCATTACATGATGATGACAATGACAAGTACATTGTACTGCATGTGGATGTTGCTTGGCTGCCAAAAATGAGACCAGAAAAAGAAGGACACTGGAAGTCAGTTCTATTTTCCCATAGGATCTGGTCATGCTGCCTCGTGTCCTCCAATAGAGCCATGGTGCCTACATCTGTGTTTGAATGTCCGCTGATTATTTTAATCCTGCAGACCTTGTACACAACATTGTTTTTGTCTTCCGACACTGTGAAGAAAAACTGCCAGTATTGGGAAATACATAAACAAAACTAGTAGCAGCTGAGCTTGGCTTAGGTGTTGCATGTTTTCAGCCTGCTCCAACAGTACCAGCAGCACTACCAGCATTCTGAAGTCTTGTCCATACATTCTTTCCCCTTTTTTCTCCACCAAGGCCACATCCTTCCTCCTCTGATGTCACCTCCTTCTCAGCACCCCTATCCAGCTACCACGTCTTGTCCAACACAATCATTATCATCACATTTATCAGAATGTGATATGTCGGGGGGCGTGTCTAGCAACAGAGTGGAGCGGACACAAGTCTCCTCTGCTCCCTCAGTGACAGGGAGAATCTAACTCAATCCTCCCCTCTCAAGGCTCACCTATCTGGCCACCATCGTCTGAGACCTTTGTGGAGCCGATAGGCCGGGCCATGACTGTGAAATCCACGCGGCCTAACTAACCTTGTGGATCTCCAACCTCGCGTGGAGACACGGAAACAAACCTCCGCACGGACCGTGCACATACCAAGCCGCCGCACGAACCGGAGGAACAATTGGGACGACAAGGCAATCCAGGACATCATCCTCGAGGGAACAGGTCAGTGCGGGCATTGCCCCATTCAAACCTTGTCCTAGAGACATACCGCTCCGGCGACCCACCATCTTGGAAGGAGCCAGCGCTGTTCTGCCCGCGCATATCATTTTCAAAGCACTCATTCCCTAGAGACTCGTCCCACTTCTCTAGCCAGCCACAGTGCGACCCTCACATAAAGGCCCAGCCTTAATATTTTCCAGGACCCCTAAATTAACCGGAGGTCTGTCTCTTAGTTCATACATTTAAAGGGCCAGTGACCCAATTTTTTCCCAGCCCACAGAGTGGACTATTAACACCGTTTACTTTTTGAATAATTAAAGGGCCAGTGACCCAATTTTCAGCCCACAGAGTGGACTCACAACATACCACTTTTTCGGTCACTTAAAGGGCCAGAGACCCAATTTTTCGTCCCACTGAGTGGACTATAGATAAATCTGTCTCTTCCACTCTGCAAAGGACTTATAATATGACATACTAAGCTACCTCTCTCCAGCATATCGGAGCTACCAGATAGAGGAGTTTTCTGCAAGCACACAGCTGCACTCAAATACTTACAGTGAGAGTTTCGACTTGGTCCTAAGAGTAATAGTGAAAATAGGCCCTCACAAATCCAGAAGCAACGTCCCTCAACGACAAACAAGCTCTCTAGATTCCTACTCACAGAAGGGACACTCGGCAGTCTCAACTAAACCTACACAATCTCGCAAAAATCCACCAAGTAAAAACACAGAAAGAGAATCTTCACCAAATTTGAGAGAAATGGAGAGCGATGTTGAAGATACTCAAGAAGACGGAGGCCTGCCAATATCATAATCCTTTCTCAGTAAGGCCCTCTCAAAAGCTCTAGAACCTGTTGTGAGAGAACTACAAGACATCAACTTGATGTAAAGAGCATAGGTGGCAGGGTCAAACAATTGGAATCGACCCAATCCCAGTTGATCTCATATACAGAAGCGGCATCAACAGCCCTCACTTTGTGCCAGACACACATGAATAAAATGGTAAACTGGATGGAAGACCAAGAGAATAGAGCACTACGGAATAACTTACGCCTGAAGGGAGTTCCTGAATCCATTCAAGCGAAAGCCCTACCAGATACGGTCAAACAAATATTAATCTCAATTTTAGGAGATTCGTACCCGCTAGAAATCAGCATTGAAAGGGCACATAGATCCCTCAAGGCTAAACCGGGCCCTAAAGGCCCCCCTTAGAGATGTTATTTGCAGGCTGTTTAACTCCAGGGTTAGAGTTGATATCTTACGCCTAGCCAGAACAAACCCTCCTTTGCCAGTAGAAGACTCAAACATCTCCATTTATCAAGACCTGGCTAGAATAACACTCTCAAAAAGAAGCCTCCTCAGACCGCTAACAGAAGTGCTCCGACAGAGAGACATTCCTTATAGATGGCTCTTCCCCTTCGGCCTTTCACTTACGGTAGAAGGAAAACGGTACATCCTGACAAATCACACTGAACTGCCTGATCTTCTACAAATTCTAAAGATTGGTGACCTGGACATCCCAGATTGGTCTCCAGTACAAGACCTTACAATGCTATCTTCCATACCACCACCCACACCTTGGGAAACAGTGGGCACTGAAAAACATAACAGGGCCCGCAGATGTCAAGGGAAGCTGACACCCAGAAGAATTGAAGTGGACCCCACCTGAACGCGAAAGGTCTTAAGATCACACTCTATCCACTAAGAACTTTATTGGTGAAACTGATCTTTATATAGTGAGTAGATATGCTGTTGTTCTACCCATTTGTTGACAGACCTAGACCGACGCACTACATTTGTAGTTGAGGGGATGGGCCACAGGCTTGCCCTCGACTGAAACCCACCATATAGCGGTGTTCAACTTTCCCCTCATGCTATATTCAGGAGGTGATTCAAGATGCATCGACCTAGGCCTTACCTTTAAGTTTAATCTCAATAGACAAAGAAGACTCTCAGTACGGTTCTCATTTTGAATAGGGCCACCTTGTCTATTGCTTCTCATACCTTACAAAGCAACAAAACCCCCAGACCTAGCCCCGTAGCTGGCTGGATGATTAGATAGTTTAAATGTTTTTTCAAAATAGTTGGCATATATTAACTTCTGTATGCTGCTATGTTATTTGTTATAGTTCAGTACAACCCCCAATTCCCTCCTACCCTACCCCATATACCACGGGCACTTCTGATAACATCTCATACAATCCATTACATATGTCTCATCTGGAAAAGTTCCGGATGGCCCACTTCAAAGTATTATAATGGCTAACTTTAAACTGGTATCATATAATGCCAGAGGCCTCAATTCCGCAATAAAAAGAGGCCAAATACTGCACCACTTTAACAAGGCTCGAGTGGACGTTTTGCTATTGCAGAAAACACATTTCTTGAAATCAAAAACACCCTCCTTCCACAAACATTATTTTAATCAGTGGTATCACTCCCACACAACCACCAAAATCTCCAGTGGGGTATCTATTGCCATAGCTAGACACCTATCATTTGAACAGATAGACATGTAAGCAGATCCAGATGGGAGGATTCTCATACTAATTTGGAAATTGAACGGCTCACTGATCACAATAGCAAACCTATATGCTCCAAACACCCAGCAGCCATCTTGGATCCGATCCACGATGATAATTTTAGACGGCTTTAAGAAGGGAGAATTGATAGTAGCCGGTGACTTTAATGTGGCGCTGGATCCCCTCTTGGACACCTCTTCCATGAGATCCTCTCTTTCTTACAAAGCACTCAAACACATCAAAAAATCCTTACAACCTCTCTCCCTTACAGACGCATGGCGCTTTGCACACCCCAAAATCAAAGACTTCACTTTACACTCTACCCCACATAACTCTTACCATAGGATAGACTATATTTTCCTCCAACAATCCTCCCTTGGTAGAATTCAATCAATTAACATAGGATCTAGTATCCAATCAGACCACTTCCAGGTAGAACTAATAATAAGAATTTCAGACCATGACCCCTTTAGACCACCATGGCGCCTTAATGAGACCTTGTTATCTATATCCACTGTTCATGCCAAAATAACAGACTCCCTGAACCATTACTTTCAACTCAATACAAAGCATGAAATCCCAACCCCGATAGTATGGGAAGCCCATAAGGCCACCATCAGAGGCAAACTCATATCTATAGGCACATATCAGAAAAACAGAGGGACTGACAAATACAACAATTACAACAAGAGATAGGTAGTCTAGAGAAACTGCATAAACAGTCCCTAGCTACAACACACCTCCAGCAGCTCACTGCTCCCCGTTTACAACTACGAGATATATTAAATAAGAACCTAGCTAAAGTATACATGTCAGTAAAACACGCCTACTATGTCCTTAATCAAGAAACGTAAACCCCGTACTCCTACTTCAGAGATACGATCCAGTATAGGCTCCCTTACAACCGACCCAAAAGAGAGTGAACAAGAGTTTATTAAATTTTACTCTTCCTTATATCAATTAACTCGTCTGAAACAGTAGACCAGATAAAACATAAGGCAACAGAAATGGTAGACTTTTTATTTCACTTACATCTCCTCACTCTACCAAACACGGCACATGCTACCCTGTTGAAACCATTTTCACTGGAGGAGGTCCAGTCCACCCTGTCGTGGTGTCCGAAAGGCAAGGCTCCAGGCCCGGACGGATTTCCATGCTCCTATTACAGAACTCTCTTCTGTTACCTCGACTAACAGACACATTTAACGCTTACTTAACTGGGGCGCCCATCCCAAAGCAATCATTAGAAGCTTACATCACATTGATTCATAAAGAAGGGAAAGACCCCACAAACTGCGGCAGTTATAGACCCATTTCCTTGTTGAACACAGACTTGAAGTTGTACGCCAGCCTACTAGCAGGAAGAATGGGATCTCTAGTGCCTCAGTTAATCACTAATGAACAGGTCGGTTTTGTGGCAGGCAGAGAGGGAAAGGACAATACCATGAGGATATTATCCTTACTACAAATGGCAACTAAAAAGAAACAACCCCTGGTCTTGTTGGGGACAGATGCTGAGAAGGCCTTCAACAGGGTGGATTGGACATACATGCGTCAAGTCCTACTTCATTTCAACCCCCCCCCTCTATTTATAGAGGCCATCTTCGCTATGTATATGTTTCCGTCAGCCAAGTTACGAATTAACCAATCCTTAACTTCACCATTTCACTCTTCCATGCTGTTTGTCCTTGCTCTTGAACCCCTTTCATAAAAAATAAGCGTTGCCACATACGAAGACGATATTCTTGTGATAATTACAAACCCCACATCGGCGTTCCCAGCGCTCCAATCCGTTCTACAGGAGTACGGTCACCTCTCTAATTTTAAAATCAATACCTCCAAATCAGAAATATTAGGAATAAACATCAACAACAAGGAGAAGACTCTCCTACAAACAACATACCCTTTCCAATGGCCCACTTCTTAAATTACTTATCTCGGCCTCAAAATTAGTTCAAATTGGAAAGATTTATTTACTCTAAACTACGCCCATATTCCTAGATCGTTCCAATCCACATTGGAGTCATGGTCTCTGCCCTTCCTCTCTTGGATGGGGCGGAAAAATCTCATTAAGGCAATATTATTACAAGTAGAGATGAGCGAATCATTCAAAAAATTATTCGCTGAACATTCGCCGAACTTTTCCTAAAATTCGTATATTCGACAAATAGATTTGTTGTATTTGCGTACAAAATATACGTTATTATGTGCTATTAGCGAACATTCGCTCACTAATAACGAACGTTCATTTACAAAATCTACGCAACTTCTTAGAAGACGTACGCATGAGCGTACAAATAGCTTACGAATCTCAGCGTACTATTGTCTAAGCGATTACGTAATACGCAGGCACGTACAAGGAGAGGCCGCGGCGTGCACTCCTCAGAGGCAGAGCGAATATTCGAGACATATATATGGTAAAGTGCAAATACATTATTATAGGTATAATATAAAAATTTTAAATATCACCTACCTAGTATGCTCACGGACATGTTTAAATCTCTTTTCTTCTGACGCTTGTCATAGAACTGGAGCAGAGTCCCAAACTCAGTCGCAATTTGTAATCCACATAGGTAAAATTGTAATCCAAATGGGTAAAAAAAAAAGCAGCAATGGTTCCTTAAAAAAACCCTCTTTCAAGGGGCTCCCCAAATAACCTGAAAAGGGGGAAAAAGGGATGAGGCGCACGAATGCGCAACTTAATTTCTTGAGTTGCCTCGTCATCCTCCCGCGCTGGAGAAAGGGGCGGAACTACCAGGGAGGAGTCTGCATCGCTGAATTGAATTTGTACGCAACAGCGTATAGAGCAGGGGTGCACAACCTGCGGCCCGGGGGCCACATGTGGCCCTTAATACCATTCTGTGCGGCCCCCAACCATCTGGTAACAGACATGTATGTCTTGTGGCTGCTTACATGTATTTTTCATGTATTCCCCCATTAGATGGGAGTCCTGGATGTGTAACCAGACACTTATAGTATATACAGTATGTACAATACACCATAAATACAATATTTCAGTTGTTAATACCCCTTTAAATTTTATTTTCGGCCCTCGTGATTGGTTCAGTCTCGCAATGTGGCCCCCAACCAGAAAAAGTTGTGCACCCCTGGTATAGAGTAACTACCAGGGAAAAGTCTGCATCGCTGAATTGAATTCGTACGGGACAGCGTATAGAGTAGCTAAATTATACGTAGAATAGCGTATAATTTATAGGACACACTACATAGCGAATGAGTACAAAAGCGAAGCGAATCACCTAATATTCGGATTCGCTTCGCAGCTGAAAAATCCCAAGATTCGATAAGAATCTATGAAGTGGCGAATAGATTCGCTCATCTCTAATTACAAGTGTTTAGCGAACATGTTACACACTATTCGGCTGAACATGGGGGTGCTCGGGTACACGCGGCATTCGGATGGATTTCAGCTGATAATGCTTCCGGTCTGTTCAGCACCACGCCCTCTTCCACAAAGTCCAGTCTCAGTAGCCAAGAGTCTGGGCAACCGCATCCTCACCCTGATCCTCCTTCCTCCCAACATGTAGAGTCTGGGCAAAGAAGAGATCCCACATTGGGATATTCCGAGGAGCTTTTTTAATCACCATCCCTTGGCTTGGGCCTCTCGCCAAGGCAGCTTGAAGTGGAACATGAGTAGATATTGTGCCCTGATTCCCAATCTATTGAGCAAACGCAGTCTGAAGGCGATGACGGTGGGGAACTACAAGTATTATCTCCCGAGGTGGATGATGAGACACAGTTGCCCATAAGTCAAGGGCAATTAATGTCTCAAGAGGTTGTGGATGAGGATGAGACACAGTTAAGTCAGGTTCTTGTTAGTTCACCATGTCAGGAGGAGGAGCAAAGTAAGGCTGTGGAATAGGAGCTGGTGGACGACAAAATAGCTGACCCAACCTGGGAAGAAACCGAGTGAGGACTCAATACAGAGGGGGAGGGATCCGCAGCAGTGCAACTGGCTGGAAGAGGCAGTGGGGTGGAAAAAGGGAGAAGGCAGGACACGCCAACCAGGCCCGCAACTGTTACCCGGAGCAGCCCCTTGCGGCCAGCTCCCTTGCCAAGGGTTAGGTGTTTGGCAGTCTGGGATAGCCCAGTTGCTACTCACACCGAGGATTGCGGGCCCTACTTCCATCGGGATTTCCGCTGCCACCTATAGTAGCAGCTGCAACCCCTCCTTCGCTTCCTCCACCTCCTCCTCCACTTCTTCCCATGCAGAATTGCCATCTTGCAGCACCACTCAGACTTCTGTCAGTAGCTGGAAGCAGTGTAGCACAGCAGTCGGTAAGCGGCAACAGGCCGTGCTGAAGCTTATTTGCCTGGGTGACAAACCGCACACCGCCACAGAGCTGTGGCATGGCATAAGGCAGGGGTAGGGAACCTCCGGCTCTCCAGCTGTTGTGAAACTACAATTCCCAGCATGCTTCATTCATTTCTATGAGAGTTCTTAGAAGAGCAGAGCGAGTATGCTTGCTGGGAGTTGTAGTTTCACAACAGCTGGAGAGCCGGAGGTTCCCTACCCCTGGCATAAGGGAACAGGCTGAGCTGTGGCTTTTGCCAGTCAACCTACAGCCAGGCATGGTTGTATCCGATAACGGCTGCAACTTGGTAGTGGCTTTGGAGCTGGCTAACCTCCCACACATAACATGCCTGGCCCATGTATTCAACTTAGTGGTTCAGCGGTTTCTCAAAACCTACCCTAATTTGTCTTAGCTACTGGTGAAGGTGCGTCGCCTGTGCGCCCATTTCCACAAGTCACCGACAGCTTCAGCCGACCTGGCAACCCTGCAGCAGCGCTTGCGGTTGCCGGCTCACCGACTGCTGTGCGACCTGAGCATGTGATGGAATTCCACCTTACACATGTTGAGCAGGCTTTGTGTGCAGCAGAGAGCAGTAGTAGAATACCAGCTGCACCACGGTCGGCGCCTTTCTAGTCAGCTTCTGCTCTTCACAAGCGACGAGTGGGCATTGATGTCTGACCTCTGTGAGGTGTTACGCAACTTTGATGAATCTACACAGATGGTGAGCGGCGATAATGCCATTATCAGTGTAACCATCCCACTTCTGTGTCTGCTAAAAAACGCACTGCTCACAATAAAGTCCGGTGCTCTGCGTGTGGAAGAGGTGGAAATGGGGGAAGACCCTACACAGGGTGATAGCCACAGCACCATCGATTCGTCTTCTCAGCACCAATTGGAGGAGAAGGAGGAGGAGACGGTTGCCACCACTACACAGGGTAGGCATACCACGTTTACACCATCTCTTCGGCATGGAAGGGCTGAAGAGATGGAAGAGGATGAGAAGGATATTAAGAGTCATGCTCCTGGTGGGGAGAGCAAAGCCTTGTCTGTTGGGACTCTGGCACACATGGCTGACTTCATGCTAGGCTGCCTTTCCCATGACCCGCGCATTATACGCATATTAGGCAACACGGATTACTGGTTGTTCACCCTTCTCGACCCCCGCTACACAGAGAACTTCCCATCTCTCATTCCTGTGGTGGAGAGGACAAGTAAAATGTTGCAATACCAGAAGGCCCTTGTCGAAAAAATGCTCCACAAATTTCCATGTGACAACGCTGGCGACAGAGTACGCAGTTCCTTGGCCACCCGAGGAGGGGAGATGAGGGGAACACACAGCAGTTCCAACAAAGGCAAGGCAACACTCTCCAAGGCCTGGGACAGTTTTATGACACCCCGCCAGCACCCTCACCCTGATGAGCGGCCTAGTGTGACAAGGATGGAAAAGTTTTGGAAGATGGTAAAGAAGTACGTAGCTGACCGTGTCAACGTCCTCAGCAATCCCTTTGTGCTGTATAATTATTGGGTGTCTAAGCTGGACACGTGGCACGAACTGGCGCTCTACGCCTTGGAGGTGCTGGCCTGCCCTGCCGCCAGTGTTTTGTCTTAGCAGGTATTTAGTGCCGCTGGGGGCATAATTACTGATAAGCGCATCCGCCTGTCAACTGACAATGCTGACAGGTTGACGCTTATCAAAATGAACAAGGCCTGGATTGCCCCTGACTTCTGTACTCCACCTGAGGAAAGCGGCTTAACATGAAGGAAACTTAAATCAGGCTTTTAGGGTGTATTGAATACACTGTATTATCATGCACCCCTTCCTCTTCTCGTCCTCTTCCTCCTGTTCCTCCATCATATGAAACAGCTTATTAGGCTGCCCTCGAAGTCCACCAGCTGGGCCTGCACCCGAATTTGTTAGCCACTCAGCTCACCAGCTGGGCCTGCAACATAATTTTTAGGCCTGTCAGATCATCAGCAGGCACTCAACCATAATGTCAGCTTGGCATTAGCGTGTCACACTTAAAGAGGCTCTGTCACTAGGTTGTAACCTATGTATTTAAATACATAGGTTACAAGGCCTAGTGACAACTTTTAAAATCATACCTTTCATGCAGAGTTCTGCGCAGCGGTCACGTAGAAATTTAAACTTTAAAAAGTATGCAAATGAGCCATTGGAGCACCGGGGGGTGGCCTCTTTCCTCTGGAGCACCGCTCCTTCACCGCCCCCCCGGGCCCGAGGTACGTCCCCTGTCTGTAATCAAGCCCCTTTCTGTATATGATAGCGCTAGACTGGTAAGTCTAGCGCTGACCTCTCGCGCATGCGCCCTAAAATTTTCCCGGCGCATGCGCAGTAGCGCTTGCAGTATCTACACTGCAAGCGCTGTCTTCTCTTCTGCGCATGCGCCGTCACTTCGCTAGTCCCGGGAGTGACGGCGCATGCGCAGAAGAGAAGACAGTGCTTGCAGTGTAGACACTGCAAGCGCTACTGTGCATGCGCCGGGAAAATTTTTACAACCTAGTGACAGAGCCTCTTTAAATGTTTTTATCGGTCTGCTTTTCTGCAGAATGTCACATGAAGAATATAATGTTTTCGACGGTCAGCTTGGCATTAGCGTGTCACACTTAAATATTTTTATCGGTCTGCTCTTCTGCAGAATGTCACATCAAGAATATAATGTATTCGATGGTCAGCTAGGCATTAGCGTGTCACACTTAAATGTTTTTAACGGCCTGCTATGCAGCGGAATGGTACATCAAGAATATAATTTTTTGGGACGGTCAGCTAGGCATTAGCGTGTCACACTTAAATGTTTTTAACGGCCTGCTATGCAGCGGAATGGTACATCAAGAATATAATTTTTTGGGACGGTCAGCTCGGCATTAGCGTGTCACACTTGAAAAATCTTAACGGTCTGCCCTTCTGCAGAATGTCACATGAAAAATATCATTCTTTTGGACGGTCAGCTCAACATTAGCGTGTCACACTTGAAAATTTTTAACGGTCTGCTATGCAGCGGATGGTCACATGAAGAATATAATTTTTTTTGGACGGTCAGCTCGGCATTAGCGTGTCACCCTTAAATTTGGAACAGTGTGATAAAGTGCGGTGGCAGCAGCATGTGTCCCATACATTTTTTTTACGGTTAGCTCAGCAGCAGAATGTCAAACTTAAATTTGGGACAGTTTGATAAAGTACGGTGGCAGCAGCATGGAGTCCGATTCCATTATTCACAGCTCAAGTATTCAGTCCACCCGGCTTGGTTTGAACACTCGAATTTTTTAAGTAAATGATTCCGGCCCCCAGAACACAGAATGAACAGCATCGGGGAGGCACCGAAAGGCAGGGGCTCCAACAGGTGGTAGCTCACCTCCCTGCAGACAGCCAACTCGATCCTAAGATCAAACTTCGAGCTTTTTAAGTGCAGCAACTTAGATAAACGCAATAAGACATGGAATTCCCACGGAGAGCAAGAGTGGAACTGCCGACGTGGCACACTCTGCTGGGGAGGCCCCGGCCTCCCGTGGCGGATAGCGAAAAAAGAAACGGTCGTCAGCGACTCTGAGCAGTGCAGTGGCAGCAGCATGTGTCCATTAAATCTTTTAGACGGTAAGCTCGGCAGCAGAGTGTCACTTTTACATTTTTTGGACGGTCTGCGCAGCAGCAGAATGGCAAGCCTATTGTTTTTGAGTGTCAGCAGCAGGCCATCAATGATAATTTTTCACGGGTGTGTCTGATGCTCTATTTTATGTGTAATAAAGGGTGTATTGGAGTGCCTGATCCTTGTAATTTTTGGCAGCCCTTTCCCTTAGTGCATAGGGTTTATGAGTGTCTGAGTCCCACAATTATACCACAATGTGAATAAGGCCCTCCTTTATATGATATACCTGTTGTATGGGAGTGCCTCATCCGTGTAATTTTTGACAGCACTTGCGCTTAACTTACAAGTAAATCTATGTTTTCTAACAATATTTCCTGTAAAATCAATGTTATCTTGGGTTTTTGGGGGGCATTTTTGTCATTCCGTAAAAGTGGAGTCATAGTCGTCCATCATCGTTAATAACAGTGACTTCGGTGTCCAAGATGCATCCATACATCCTCCCCATGCTGTTCCCTAACCATTTCTGTGGTGTTTCCACCATTTTCTGACGTTTCCCTATGGACCAGACACCCTCCGCTCATCCGAGCAGGGGGTGCTTGGTCTTCTCCCATTGACTTCCATTGTACTCGGGTGCTCGGCCGAGCACTCGAGCACCACCTATTGTTCGGCCAGAGCATCCGAGCACCCGAACATCGGGGTGCTCGATCATCACTAATTATTACCCAAACTTCTCTACCTCTTCCAAACACTTCCTATCCACCTTCCACTTTCCTTTTTCTCAACAATCAGGAAAACAATCAATCAATATTTATGAAGTGATAGAAGACCGCATCTTAGCCACTCTTTACTCACACAACATAAATCAAGAGGTGGAATGGGACTTCCAGACTGGCAGCTCTATTATGAAGTAGGTCACCTCTCTAGACTGATACACTGGGTAAGAGCGGATGATAGTAAATTATGGGTTTCCCTTGAAGAACACCTAACTAGCGTCCCACTATGCTTGTTAGTCTGGTGCAAAGATAATCTGTATATGAATCACTGTACATAAAACATGGTCACCAGGTCTACATTCAAAGTCTGGAACGCACTTAAAGATCACCTTAGCCCAGCCCCATCCCCACTAATAACAGTTGAAGATCTCCCGGAATTACACTTCCCAATATTTACAGCCACATCCATCAGCATGACAAAGCTAAAACGTATCTCACTTTCTTCCTGCATAGAAGCAGAGGAGGGAAGAGATCACCTAGACTCCACTTCATTACAAGCATTACAAAAGGCACATGTCCGCTCTTTGTTGTGAACTTATACCAAAAACTCTGATATCAACAGGGATCTCACACCATTTGAAAAACTTATGGCAACTAAACATCCACCAAAACATCTGCTCTCCCAGATATATAACCTCCTCCAACAAATGAAATGAATTAACTCAGACACCTACTGGAAATGCTCTCAATCACAAGGCACTTATTTTCATATGCGGCGGTCGTACCCAGTGCTTCAGCCTTTCTGGTCCGAGGTTCTGGGAACAATCAAACAAATATGTTCTTTACATAATCCTCTCTCCCCTATTTCAACACTTTTGAACATCAGATTATCAGATGTACCTCACACAAAACGGATGTTTATACTCCACCTGATCTCAGCTGCTAAGTCGCTAATTTCCCAACATTGGAACCAGCCAATCCCTCCTACACTAACACAATGGCTCCAAAAAGTAGACCACATTTACCATATGGAAGAGTTATCTGCTTGGGAAGCCAGATCACATTTTAACTTTCAAAAGACCTGGGCCGACTGGACATTGTTTCGTAAAACAAGCTTCTTCCTTAGCCAACTCGCAGACCCCACTGCTACCATTAGCCCACACAAAGGAATTACAATTCATGATACTGCTCGTCGTCATATCCCCCCTCATCCTCCCCCCTACTTATCCTAACTTCTCGTTAAATGTTAATAGTGATTAATTGCAGTGTTTTCTATTAGATATTGCCTTATCTTAATGAGCCACCTTTTTATTGAGTACACCTTTTTCTAGCTCACCACCTTCCATATCTCTTAATTAGAACTCAGGATAGTGATCTGGAAATGATGGCAAAGAAGTTTACCTCCGTGGATTGCTATTGTGCACTCAGTAACTGTATATCTGTATTGCTTGTTTACCTTGTCATCTTGTAAAATCAATAAAAAGAATATTGAAAAGAAAAAGAATGTGATATGTTATTGAGGGCTCTTTGGCCCCCTTCCAATTCCCTCTTCTGCTTTTGTCTCAAGCTCCATTGTCACCACAGCTACCACTGCCCCAATCATCACTACCATCATGGGTACCACTACTCCAACGCCAACACAGCTATGCATTAGGTCCCCTGCCTACCCTGAACCAAATCCTCATGGAAGTCCTCACACAGGTTATCAACACAGAGACTCTCTTCAGTATCTCCCATAGTACATGGGGCTTTGTTGCATCTTATTAGGAAAAAAAATAAGATGCCCTACTAGGAGGGAGAATTGAAGACAGAGAGAATGCAACTGAAAAGAACAGGAGCAATGCTGTGCCCCCTGGCTCCAAAGCACAACGTCAGACTCAAAGGTGACCTCATCATCCTGCTGTGGCAGAGAAGGAGTGAGCCATCTATTCCATAATGTCATCCTCTTTGTCCTTAAATATAATGTGGTGAATATCAGAAGAAATTGAGAACTGTAGCCTGCTGCGGCTACTACTACTACAACTAACCAGACAACTGTTACTACTATTGCCACCCACATTCTGACTCTTGACACACAAGGCATGGGTCTTTTGTTTTTCACTCTTTAGCTTTGTATTGCAGCTCAGCCTCCTCAACTTGAATGGGCTGCAACCATACCATGTGACCTATATACTGTGATGTCATATAGCCTAGGAAGAGGCTCTGGTGCTCACGGAGCACCGCCTTCTTTTGATTTGATATTAATGACCTATAAAGAAGACAGATCATGAATATATATTCACTGACAACCTTTTTAGTGCAGTTCTTTCAGCACAACTAAAACAGCATGGTATATTGACACAATACAATGCATATGCACAGGGGAGGATTGGCCATAGACCTTACAGGGAAATTTCCCGGTGGGCCGATGCCTCACTGTTGAGGCGGTATAATGTGCCACAATATGGTATTGCTGACCCTGCCTTCCATCAATTTGGATCGGACTACAAAGCGGGGCCACTTTTAGTACTTTTTCCAGGGCCACTTTAAGTTCTCAGTCCGTCCCTGCATATGCAGCAGAATTCATGCTATTGATCCTGGTGCTGGAGGTGCTGAAAATAAGACACATAGCACTTATGAACTGCAAAAAAATAAGATTTTTACAAAAATAAAATGTCTGGCTGGCCAGAAAAAATAAGGTTGGTGCAGGATTGAGATTGCAGAATTTGCAGTGCAACATTAACTTCTTAATTGCCAGCAGCTGTATGAAAACAGTATTTAATAGAATTCTGGGGGACAGTCCACCCTTCTCTTGATTTCCTTGATAAAACCCTGATCTACAGATGCAGCTGAGCTAAACTTGGTGGTTAAGTAAAAAAAAAAAAAAAAAGAAAAAATCACAAAGGTTAACTAACTCAATGTATTTAAATGTCTTTTGTCACAAGATGGCACGAGATAACACTGCAGGCAGCTATCAGAGTCAATTGTAGCTCGGCTACATCTGTATCTAATAAATATGTCCTTATACTGTCACTCTGCTCTGCCTACCACACCTAGAAAGTCCTTATTCCATGAAAACAGTTAACATCTATCCATAGAATAGATATTATTGAGGGGGAGGACCACTGCTGAAACCCTGTTATCACTATAACAGGGGTTTTGAACCCTTTTGCTTCTCACTCCACAACATTAATAAGGAGTTTGAATTCTGCTACTTCCGCCAATGTCTATTGGTTAGACAGAGCAAGAGCGAAGTATAGTGTTTGGTTGTTTCTGTCAGCCCCACATAGATTGCATGGAGTAGCAGTGTTCAAGTGGTCATGCAGTGAGGAGGAACAGGGGGTATTGGATCCCCATTCTAGTGTTCATGGGGGTCCCAGTGTTGAGGCTACCAAGATCGGATATGACATAAGATATAAATAATTAGCAATAATCCTCTCTGAATCACTTTATGAGGAGTATCTTACAGATAATTACTTTATAAAGTGATGGCAGAATTCTCTGAGGAGTTCTCTGAGACAAGGAAACTGTTTTGATATTTGCAGGCTGGGTACACGGGTTAAAAAAAACAAACTCATCTCTCACAGATATTCTGGTTCCAGCGCCGAGCTCCCTTCTCCTCTGCTTCCAGTCCCTACTGGACCAGAAATGTGATGAGACATCTGCATGCGTGTCACTGTTTTTAGTGAAACGCATGTGTCAATCAGTGGCCTCCGTGGTGGCATTGGTCACATGAGGGCAGTGATTGGCTGGCATTGTTGATGTGCGTGTAAATAGAATGTCACAGCTATGGTCCGACGATACTTGAATCAGAGGAGAATAGAGTTTGCACTGGAACTGAAATGCAAATGACAAGGGAGTCTTTATTTTGCTTTGAACCCTTGTCTCAGAGAACCCCTTTACGTTGTTATAAATTTGGCTACCCTATAGATGTTTAATGTAGTTTAACCCAAGTTTACGCACTATCAAGGATAGAATTAGGAAAATATGTATGCTTATTGTTGCTAAGAACTTCTAAAATCCTTCACATCAAACGTCCACCCCCTGCTACAACCTTTAACTGAGTGAAGCACTTTTTTATAGTCTTTAACGGGAGTATTTACTGGCGGACAGCCCTTTAAATAATGATATAACAGAAATAGAAGTCAATTGAGTTTTCCTATTCATGCCATTAAGCCACCATTCATCCATTTACCCACAGTATCTTGTAGTGTGAACCACAACGTTAACATTCTTTTGAAAGAGAATGCATTTTAATCATTTTTTACGATGAACGACAAGGAAAAAAAAAGTAATGACAAATAATAAGATCTCAAATAATTGTAAGAATCCGAAATTATGTTATAAAGAGATCATCTGTTTTTGAGAATTTCTGCATTTTATTTAGCATTCATCTCTTCTGATATCACCTTATTTCAGCTCATAAAACTGTGACTGATCCTGAGCACATATAATCAGGGAATGAGGATTTCTATCAAGTTAGATACAGCTGACAATTGTTTTATTGGCCACATAAACAAATATGCAAAGCAATAGCTTGGCTGACAAGCAAATAAAAACAATGGAATAAAACTATGTCTTCATTGTCCAATACAATTTTATAACAGTGGACAACTACTCTCTATGGAACCAAATGTTGCACTTTGAGAAAATTGCTTTGTTTTCTTTTTTTCCTTCAAAACTATACATGAATGTGGAACGCAAAGTTACCACCACTATTCAATTAGCAGAAAGGTAATTTCATGACTCTAGAAATAATTTGTGTAAAGTGTTTATTTAGAAAACAGTACACAGCTAAAATTCTAATGTTGTAGAAAATAAAAAGAATGGTGGTAAGATTGTGTATTTTCTTACTTTTTTTTTTAATAGCAAGTCAAAACAAGTAATCACAACATGGAATAAGACTTTGCTTGTTCTTTCTTTGCATTGAGTAAATACAGGAAATAATGATTGATTATAGTGGTTTTAAATAAAAGATAATTTTAATCTTAATTTCTGCCCCATGTGTACTTTTTCAGTGATTCGTATTCCTTCTCATCAGGTCCTTTCCATTTCAGGAAGCTGAATCCATAGAAGCATGACTTAAAAGGGACTGTCTGCTTTTTTTTTTGTTTGAAGAGACCACAGTGCTCGTATAAGAGCTGTGTTCTCTTCACTGTTTATCTGCTCCCCCATCACAACTGCAGCAGGGACAATTACAACTGCTCTGTCCCTATTCACTGAAATGGGATGGCTCTGTCATATTCACTTGAACAGGAAGGGGCCATCTCATTGAAGTGAAAAGGATAGCACAGTTGTAATCAAACCTGCTTGCTGTGGCAGTTGTCACAGTAAGTAGGTAAACAATGAAGGGAAGACAGTGGTCATATGAGTGTTGCGGTCTCTTCAAACAGCTGATCGGCTGGGGTGCCAGAAGTCAGATCCAGGCCTATCTGATAATGATTAATTACCATATACTGAGGATAGGTCATCAATATAAAAAAGCTGAAAACCCCTTTACTGTTCCTGGCCACCAAAGAAAAATCTGTAAAGGTCCCCCATCTTGCATTAAACATTTATACAGTATTCCAAATGGCATGCTTGTGGCACATTGCCCTTTGCACCCTTCATAGACTAGTATGGGTGCAGCATTTATCTCTGAACTCCCTATAGCACATATGTCAAACTCATAGCCCTCCAGCTGTTGCAAAACTATAATGCATGCTGGAAGTTGTAGTTTTGAAACCAATGGAGAGCTATGAGTTTGACCCCCCTGCCCTATAGCTATTCCTCTGTGTACCACAACACATGTTTATTGACCCTTAACTACAGAGCTCTAGGCTGATTTGTTTTCCAGTCTGGTCCTTATTCCACAACACAGATCTAGTTACATATTTTACCTGTCCTGTTTTACAATAAAAGTTGAAGAGATAATTTTCTCTCTACTCATTTAGGTATATGCTTATTTGCTACCATAAACAATCATCCTTAAATCCATTAGTTCCACTACAGATAATATTCCTAATGTTAACAGTGTGGGGAGAGTAACAATAAAAATAGCCAACCACAGACCACTCCTGTTAACCTCTCCCTGTAGTCAAATAAAGCTTTAATGGAACATAAATTGACCTGCATGTTTCCAGTTTTAAGTCTCATTTTAAGTTTATATAACCATTTAGTCTACAAGTAATATGTTCACTCAACTTTAAAATACCAATTACATAAAATCTTCTAGGAGATATTGCATAATTCAAATCAAAGTAGTCACCAAAAGTCAAGAGTTTAATTTCAAATGTATTTTCTTTCACATAATTGGCTTTATAAAGCTTGTTTTTAGGGCAATGCTAATCTGATGTGGCACTTGGCCTTAAAAAATGTATTTTAAATACAGAGAGATTACTTTAATAATACTATATTGGGAGGAGGTCTCTGCTATGGGACTTCATCTACATCATTAAAAAAGATGTAAATATTCAGAGCTTTTCTTCATCTCTAATTTATCATTTAAGAATTGGGTACGTAGAGTTGTTCCAAACCTACCTTAGATCTGCCAGTTTGCCTTAAAATCCAATGTTTAATGGTAATAAATTCAAATCACTGTTTTCATTATTTTGTATAGTATACTGAAATTAAACCAGTACTCTGGTTTACAAACCACCAACCAGAATCAATGAAGATATCTGTAAGGCTACTTTCATATCTCCGTTTTTGCTACATCTATCAGCAAAAATGCTTTCGTTAGAATAATACCACTGGCTGCATCCATTATAAACGAATTTGGTAGTATTGTCTCTAAAATAGCCATGATGGATCTTGCACTAAAAAACCATTGTAAGTCAATGGGCGCTGGATCTATTTTCTTTTGTGTCCGAGAAAACAGATCCGGCATCATAGACTTACATTGTGTTTCATGCCGAATCAGTCTTGCTCCGCACCCCATGAAGCACTCAAAAAAGCTGCTTGCAGTGTTTTTCTGTCCGGCATGGGAACGCAACCAAAAGGTGTGGAATGCATTCTGGTGGATTCCGTTCAGTTCACTTTAGTCCACGTTTATTGTCAAATGAAGCTTTTTCATCCGGTATTGAAATTCCCAGACGGATCTAAATACCGGAAAGGAAAAACACTGATATGAAAGTAGCCTTAACTGTACAGGAGGGAGCAGATTGTGTTATATCAGTAGACAAGTATCAGTAAGAAGGTTTAACGTCAGAATTTGGAACAAAAAAAAAGTAGCGTTAGAATGGACTTTAGAAGACAGAAAGATCAAGGTGGGGAGAGACTTATAATTCAAATAGATAATTATGTGAGATAAGTGTCACATACCAGTGTTTCTCATAACATTGCCAAACAAAAGTACTAAATCCAATAAATTGGCAAGGGTTTTAAGAGTGTTCTATCAGGACCACAACCCCACAGTAATCAGATAATCTACTTCTGGCCCAGCTTCTTAAACCACTTGAGATCATCTAAGACTGCTGGGGTAAGTTGTGGATCACTGTAGTTGCTACATGGCAAATGATGGTATCTACTGAATATATAACACAGAGAGGGAACCACATTTTCTTAATGGCTCTCTGCATTGACTAAAAAAGAGGTGTCCAAAGCTGGTCCAATAAAGCACATGGGTTATCTTCATAAGGCAACTTCTTTCATAATGGTTATATGCTCAATGTAATAACCAATTACCTATACACAGCAGTATGCAAGGCAATAATTAAAAAAATCTTTACCTGTAAACATATTCACATTTAGTACCTAAAATGTATGTTGTTGCTTTTCCAGTATCTTGCAGAATTTGTACACACTTTGAATACACACATTATAAATTAGTACAGTACACTAACCTTTTGAAAATATATTCTGTGATATAATGCAAATACATTGGCAAATGCAGCATGTATTCCAATACACTCTCGTCCCTACATCCATAAATTCACATACAATGATCGATAGCAAACTGAACGCATTTGACACCTACAAATCACTTAGATGAAAGAGTTAACCACATGAAGACAGTCCAGCTCTTAAATACAGGTCAAATTAAGAAATTATATCTATAAACAGATTGTCATTAGCACTCCCTTTAGAATGAACAGATTGTTCATCTTTATGAAGTCAGGATATTATGATCACAGCTGTCTAGCAGCAAGCAATACAGAAAATAGTAACTCTCTTAACACAAAAAATTGCTGCAAATAAACTGAGCATTAATGGGCTCATCCATGAATTTCTCATTTGCACCTAAGGTTTTCCCAGCAGATCTTGTGAACCTTTATATTTGATCCATATACAATGGAAATATAGCATTCTGCCATTTAAAATTTCAACAACTTGGTGGCTCAAATTTTAATTGGCAGAGTGCAGGATTTCCCTTATTAATGGCCAACAAGGTTTCAATGCACATGTAAGGATGACAGGTCACGGCTATTGATGAATCGGGTAAGTGGATAAACACACTTTGTAGCTTTCCTAACCTAAATAATTGGGATAGGTTGATATTTTATAAACAGAAAAGATTAGATAACCCTAAAAAGTACATTGATGTCTTTTTCAAAATAAAAGTGCTTAAATGGGTTCTCGAGGAATTATTTAAAATGGCTGCAGTACCTGTCCTAGAATATGAGCAGTACTGGTTGACATTACTTGCAGAGCTGCCTAGGCAAAGTGAATGGGTGGGGCCAAAATACACACAATGGTCTGACACTTGCATATACTACACATTTGGAGAGCGTTCCTGCCAGGCTGCTCAGCCATGATGGAAAATCATAGGCAGAATAGCAATTGCCTCGTTACTATTTTGTCATGAAAGGGTAGGGAACAGTGCAGCCCTGTGCTCCACCAAGACCATGGTCCCTACCTGCTTGCACAATTCGCCCTGACGGCCCACAACTGGACAGCAGTCCCTTCTTAGCTAACTGCAAGGGCCTAAACCAAATGGCAAAAGATTAGTGAGACAGAAAGAAATGAAAACCAGACAGGCAAAACCAGGACAGATCAGGTTCCAAAAACAGATATAAATGCACTGCAAAGTGAAACCAGGAGAAAATTTCAAAGACAAAGTCAGCAGGCAAAGGCGAGGTCGCAAACTAGGAGTGTCAAATACCAGAGGTCATGTCAGAGGCAAAATCTATAATCCGAAGCAATGTCAAAGACAGCAGGCAAAGGTCACTGATCCAGAGTAGCAAACACAAAACTAGCTAGTGAGGCTTAGAAAACTATTTACAGGCATCTAGGGCCAGCAGCTGCCTGACTAAATAGCCCACCTTAGGAAGCATGTGACGCGGGCACAGAGCATGATTAGTATGGAATCCTAGCTCCCTGATCGGTCGATCAGTTCCACAGTCAGCAGAACTAGTTGCCGTAGCAACAGAGTGATGTCTGCCCCACTGTAATATTGCAGCCGGGCTAGCCACAGGAGTGTGTGCACCCCCTCACCTTCCTCGGCAGTGCTGCAAATGGAGGCAACCAGTCCTTCTCATATAAAGTTTGCAGACATTTTAAATCATTCCATGGTAACTCTTTTAAATTTTGCAAATATAGTCTTTACTAATGATAAGTTAACAGTGGTAATCTAACTGAACAGTGCTCTGCCATGATTTCTTATTTTCTTGCATTTCTTAATGTCCTTTTACTGGTCTAACTATTGGGAACAAACTTTTGTGTGATATTCGTTTCTGATGATCAGCCGTGGAAAGGTGCCGCCGATCAAAAGATGGATGAATGAACAATCAATTCATCAGGTGAAAGAATTATTGATGTGGACACCAAAATTGTTGCTTCTGGGCAGCAGATAGTGCTGTGTAAAAAGAGATCGTCTGCCCAGGAACAATGAATCTATATGGATAGATTGACCAGTTCATTCCTGTTAATCGTCTACTCACTCTCCCCCTGTAAATGGGACTTTACATTTATTTGTGTAAGGTGTTTGTCACAGGCAATCTAATTAAACATAAATGTAATACAACAAAAGCAGTATATGAGGTAGCACTCTACTCACTGGATGTATAGAAAGGTATTTAATTCATTAAACATAATATTAAAAACCAAATAAAAAACCAAATAAAGTTCAAAAAAACTTGACTTATCATTTAAAATACATTAATAGTCCATTTCGATTTTCAATGTATGTTATTGGTTTGTCTCCATGGCCATCTTTTACCATTCAAATGGGTCTTCCATATGTCCACTCATAGATATAAACGTAGTTACTGCTGAAGGGTATATACAGCAGCTTACCCCAGCGTGTTTAGCGGTATTGAAAAAAAACAAACACTGTTGTAGGAAAAATGTCTAACCTTTGCCCAGCGTATTTAGCAGCATTAGATGGAGATACAGTCGCTGATATGGAATAAGTATCACGTCTTTCCACAACGTGTTCAAGATGTAAACTAGAGTTAGTGTTATCAATGGCAGGGTATTATACCTCCAATATCACTTTCTGGTTATTCCAGCATCAATATAGTTGAACCGAGTAGGTAAAGTCCGCTGTTATTGAATAGGGTTGTGCACTTACCCTTTCAGTAGTTCATAAACTCTTTGTTTGCGTGTATTGCGGCTCACCTCTCGGAGTATTCGTCCCGTGATAGAAATGTCACGTGTCTTACAGCGTTCACCACGATGCTCACATGGGCTGCTGTTTCCTATTGCTGGCTCCTAATTGGAGTTCGGGTGCTCACGCTTTACTAGGTGTTTCGTTCCGATCTTTAATGTTCCACTTTAAATCATAGTGCTGTATTCCACACAGTCGTTATCTGCAAGCATGCCTTCTTTTCATACAGGGATGATTTCTCCACGCTAGACGCGTTTCGGTGCTCAAGCACCTTCCTCAGTAGCTAAATCACCCCCTTTTTTGGGTGGAATTTATATGCTCACCCTTTTTTTGGAAAGTCTGGAGTGGATTTCCATAAGAGGTCAAACTCATGTATTAACTCTAGAGATGAGCTAGCATGTTTGTCCAAGCTTCGTGCTTGTTCGAGCATTACGGTACTCGTAAGTGCTCGCTGCTCGGATGAGTATCTCGCCATTCTCGAGGAAATGGCATCTCCTGCATTTTGAATTTTTGGCGCCTATAAACTCAGCCAATCACAAGCCAGGAGACTCTGCAGTACACCCAGCATCACGTGGAGCCCTTACATGTCGATAGCAGGGGTTGGCTGGCCTGATCAGGTGACCCGGGAATATACTAGTGACTGCCCGCGGTGCTCGGCTCAGATGCTGTCTGGATGTCGTTAGGGACAGATCTGCTGAGTTTAAGGGAGAGTGTTAGGGACTGGATTTAGATCTCTGTTAGGCAGGAGTGATATCAAAAGAACCCAACAGCCCTTCTAAGGGCTACAAGACACTATTTTTTGTCTCCTGGCTGGCACTAGTAGTGCAGCTATCGCCATATATAACACTTTTTTTTTATTGTTTTATCTCAGTGATACAAATCCATTTCATACAGCTGTGTGGAACCATTCTGTGTGTCACAGTTCAGCTTTCCACTCACCACAAACCACAATCCGTATTTTCTGTCCTGGTGACCCATACTGTACGTCACGTAATCAAATACGGTCTTTTGCTTTCACTGATACAGCTACTGTACATTAGAAAAATCTCTGTGCGACATTTGTCTGGGTTGCAGTGAAAAGAGCCACAGTAAGCAGGGCTGAGTTTGCTCTCTGATATTTTCTGCACGTCACGGTAAAAAAAAATATATATATAAAAAAAATATTAAAAAAATAAATAAAAAAAATAGTTTTTTTGTTGTTTTATCTCAATGATACAACTCCATTTCATATAGCTGTGTGGAACCATTATGTGTGTCACAGTTCAGCTGTCCAGTCACCACAAACCACAATCCGTATTTTCTGTCCAGGTGACCTATACTGTAAGTCACGTAATTAAAAAAGGTCTTTTGCTCTCACTGATACAGCTACATTAGAAAAATCTGAGTGCGACATTTTTCTGGGTTGCAGTCAAAATAGCCACAGTCAGCAGGGGCTGAGTTTGCTCTCTGATATTTTCGGCACGTCATGTTTAAAAAAAAAAAACTTAAAAAAAAATTTAAAAAAAGTTTTTTTGTTGATTTATCTCAGTGATACAAATCCATTTCATACAGCTATGTGGAACCATTCTGTGTGTCACAGTTCAGCTGTCCAGTCACCACAAAGCACAATCCGTATTTTCTGTCCAGGTGACACATTCTGTACGTCACGTAATTAGAAAAGTTTTTTTGCTCTCACTGATACAGCTACATTACAAAAATCTCTGTGCGACATTTGTCTGGGTTGCAATTAAGCAGACCAAGTCTGCCTAATCTAATAGTTTCCGTGTAATTGCTCCATACTACACGGTACGTAATAACATACGTAATTTTGCTCTAACTTATCCACATATATACAAAGCACAATCCGTATTTTCTGTCCAGGTGACCTATACTGTATGTCACGTAATTAAAAAAGCTAACACCTAGCTCCTAGCTAACACGCTACAGACCCGCCGGCAACACGAGAGAATTGGAGAGGCAACGCAAGCGCCAGCAGGTGAAGTCCACGGCCCTGCGACCCCACAGTGGATATCCCGATACAGACCTACGGCTCTGCAGTGAACACACCAAGTGGTAAAGTACCCTCTAAAGCTATTTACCTATGCAAACCATTGAATCACGAATTGTAACTGCCGTAATACCAATACCACAGAATCACCAATGAACAATAACTTTAGGTGAACTTAAATATTTATTGACATTGTAACGGCATCACCAACAATATTAACCCCTTGAACACCTATATCAATTGAACTATACCTCTATACATCTGTGGACCTATTTTTTCATTTTTCATACTTCTACATACTTTTTGGACTTATATTTATTTCTATTTTTATATATTTTGCATTTTTTTGCAGCTTTTAATCTGGATTTTTGTACTTACTTTTTTGGGGGGGGGATTTACCTTTTTTTTGGATTTACCTATTTCATTATTAATTTCGTATAGCATTGTTTTAACATATCCAGCGCAGGACTAATTACTATTAATTATACTATCATTAATTACCTATTAAAGTATTCATATCAATTTGATTTATCTATTTCATTGAATCCCATTAGAGAGTGCCTACTTATCTGATAATTTATTATATGTAATTAAAAAAGGTCTTTTGCTCTCACTGATACAGCTACATTACAAAAATCTCTGTGCGACATTTGTCTGGGTTGCACTTAAGCAGACCAAATCTGCCTAATCTAATAGTTTCAGAGTAATTGCTCCATACTGCACGGTACGTAATAACATACGTAATTTTGCTCTAACTTATCCACCTATATATTTTCTTGTTCAGATTGAACAAGTTTGTGGGTTTCAGTACAGCAGGCCCATTTTTTTTTTTATATAATACACTTATATACAGAAAATGTTGAACCCCAGGGCTAAGGGTCGAGGACGAGGGCATGGGCATTAAATTACTGCAGGGGGCAGAGGCCGTGGTCCTGGGCAGGGTGAGACAGTACCTGCTGATGAGGGAGCAGGGGAACGCCGCAGAGCTACACTCCCTAGCTTCATGTCTCAACTTACAAGGACACGTGGTAGAGGACTGTTGAAACCACAACAGTGCGAACAGGTGATGTTGTGGATTGCGGACAATGCTTCAAGTAATTTGTCCACCATCCGTGCCCTGACCAATGCTGTTTCTTAGAAGGTCCACCTAAACACGGACAAGTGAACAAGTGCTGCCGGGCAGGGACACTATATATCACTGAAGGCACATTGGGTTAACTTGGTGGAGGCTGGGACTGAGTCTGACCCTGGGGCCGCTCATGTACTGCCCACACCGAGGATTACGGAGCCTACCTCTGTCACGGTCTCTCAGAGGTACTATGCCTCCTCCTCCTCCGACCCCTCCTCCTCCGAATTACCATCCGTGGGCACGGCGCCTTCAGTTGTAGCTCTAGGCGCAGCAGCAGTGCCGTGGGTAAGCGCCAGCAGGCAGTGCTGAAACTGCTGAGCTTAGGTGACAAAAGGCACACCGCCCAAGAGCTGTTACAGGGCATCACGGCGCAGACCGATCTGTGGCTGGCACCGTTGAACCTCAAGCCAGGCATGGTTGTGTGTGACAACGGGCGTAACCTGGTGGTGGCTCTGCAACTCGGCAGACTGACACATGTGCCATGCCTTGCCCACGTGTTCAATCTAATAGTTCAGCGGTTCCTCAAGACATACCCCAATCTGTCTGATTTGCTCACCAAGGTGCGCTGCATCTATGCGCATATCCGCAAGTCGACCACAGATGCTGCCACTCTCAGGGCAGCGCAGCGCCGCCTACAACTGCCCGCTCACCGACTGTTGTGCGACGTGCCCACAAGATGGAATTCGACAAACATGTTATCCAGAGTTTACCAGCAGCGCAGAGCAATTGTAGACTGCCAGATGTCATCTTCCACCAGAACTGGTAGTCAGGTCACTCAGATTCCTCAAGTCTACAATGAGGAGTGGACGTGGATGTCTGATATCTGCCAGGTGTTGAGCAACTTTGAGGAGTCAACACAGATGGTCAGCGGCGATGCCGCCATTATCAGCCTCACCATCCCGCTGCTTTGCCTGTTGAAAAACTCACTGCTCAGCATCAAGTCGGAAGCTTTGCGCTTGTCACAAGAGACGGTGGAGGAAGATACGTCACTTGATAGCCAGAGCACCTTCTCAGCGCGTATCAGAGAAGGGGGATGAGGATGAGGAGGAAAAGGATGAGAATGTTGGCGAGACAGAAGAGGGTAACAGTGCTCAGTCCTTCTTAACTCTTGAGCGTGTATGGGCTGAAGAGGAGGACTTGGAGGAGAAGGACGAGGAAAAGGAGAGTCAGGCCAGTGAGGAGAGGGAATTCTTGCGTTTTGGGACTCTGGCGCACATGGCAGACTTCATGTTAGGCTGCCTATCCCGTGACCCTCGCGTTAGAAGCATTTTTTCAAACACCGATTACTGGGTGTTCACTCTCCTGCACCCACGGTACAAGCAGAACCTTTCCACTCTCTTCCCTGTAGAGGAAAGGAGTATGAGAGTGAATCAATATCAACAGGCCCTAGTGCACAAGCTGAAACAATCCTTCCCATGTGACACAGCTAGCGACAGAGGGCGTGGTTCTGTGGGCCAAGTAGTGGGGGAGAGGAGGTGAGCAGGCAGCTTGTCCAACACTGGCAGGGGAACGCTCTTCAAGGCCTTTGCCAGTTTTATGTCACCCCAGCAAGACACTGTCACCTGTCCCCAGTCTAGGCAGAGTAGGGGGGAGCTGTACAGAAAGATGGTGAGGGAGTACCTAGCTGACCATACCAAAGTCCGGACCGATCACTCTGCTCCATACAACTACTGGGTTTCAAAGCTGGACACGTGGCCTGAACTGGCGCTGTATGCCTTGGATGTGCTGGCCTGCCCTGCCGCTAGCGTGTTGTCAGAGCGAGTATTCAGTGCAGCAGGTGGCATCATCACCGATAAGCGTACACGCCAGTCAACTGATAGCGCTGACAGGCTGACGCTTATTAAAATGAACAAAGCCTGGATTTTACCGGAATTCAAATCTCCTCCGGGGGAAAGCAGCTAAAGAATAACATTACTTATGCATCCGATTCCTCTTCTCTACTCCTCCTCCTCCTCCTTGTTGTCTTTGCCTAACGCTGACCCAAAAAACGCAATTTTTTAGAGGTCCAACTGGCACTCTTTTACCACAATTTTTCCGGAGGTCCACCTACAGGCCCTCTCTCTAAACAATTTTTCCAGAGTTATACCTACAGGCCCTCTCTCTAAACAATTTTTCCGGAGGTCCACCTACAGGCCCTCTCTAAACAATTTTTCTTTGCACCTAGTTGGGTGCTTCCCTAACATATGATGGGCATGTGCCTCACCTTTCTTGGTCTGGGTGAGCACAATTGCCATGAGGGTAACCACCAGGCTGTTGCAGGAGAATTTGGGGTAATGGTGGGATTAGGCAGCCTCAGAGGCATCCATGCATGTTGCCCCTGCTGTTTCCTGTCCATTTCTGTGGTGTTTCCATCATTTTCTTATGTTTCCAGATTTTCACCCAGCCTTCCCTAGGCAGAGCCTTGGTCCCCTGCAAAAATGCTTGAGTCTCCCTTTGACTTCAATGGGGTTTGTTACTCGAAATAACGAGTACCCGAGCATTTTAGTGCTCGCTCATCTCTAATTAACTCCTATATTCTCCTTTCATTCTAATATATATATATATATATATATATATATATATATATATATATACTCTCCATTTAGTGCATCTAAATATCTTCAAATGAAGGAACCAAAAAATACATGAATTTTCACATATAGCAAACATTGCGGTTCTCTTGCGTTTTTTTCACCATCTTGCGTTTTTTCACAATACACTGCCTATTACTGCTGCAATGTAAATGTACCAACAAAATACTAAAAATGTATCTAACATTGTTTACATAGGTATAAAACCATATAAAATATGGGTCTTAAGTGATTCTATATATCCTATATATATTTGGTCAGTCCACTATGCATATATCCATACAGGTCCTTCATTTGTTCATACTAAACCCCTTTTCTGATGGTATTGTTATATAATCTGTTTGGATGAGGCACTAGAGAACACAGAACGGAGGGGAGATCAGGGTGCTGGGATAAATGTACAGCCTGACCCCGATGTCCCATCACCTCCAAGCTCTCACCTCAACTCAATCATATAAAGCCAAAAATCTCAATATCCGCATTTAAACCCTGCGGGATCAATGTACCAAACTCGTATATTTTTCCTTGATTCCATTCTTGACATCCTAGAAATGTGGTCCCCTCCCCTCCAATGTGTGGCCACTTTTTCCAATGCCATATAGACCTATGGTGCTTCGATACAGTATGTTTATCATAGTCTATACGTATATTGTTTACATGTTCAGATATTCTTGTCTTCAAATCTCTCTTGGTCCTCCCTATATACTGTTTGCCACAAGGGCATTGGATCATATAGATCACATTTTTAGTATTACATGTCAGAAATTCCTTTATATTCCATTTAAAGTCATTAGATGTAGATTGCACCTGGCTAATCTTTTTTTTATTGGCTGTTAATTTACAGTTGTTACATTTGCCACATTTATAGAATCCTGTTAGTCCATCTTGGTGTATTGGTATTGATATGTTTTATCGGTTCTTTAGTAGTTCTCTAGTATAAGTTAATGTTGGATTTCTTGGTATCATGCTCCCTATTAGTTTATCATTCTGCAAAAGGTACCAGTGTTTTTTTATTATTTTCTCCAAACTCCTGTGTTGAGAGTTAAAAGGGAGGATTCATCTTTTTTCTCTCCATCCCTTTTACTCTAAAAAAAAAGAGGTTCTCTCCATACCTTTAACTCTTTCTAGGGCTCTATTTACCAAATTTACTGGATATTTTTTCTCTGTAAATTTTTTTTTACCATTAAATCTGCTTCTTTTTCAAATTGAGAGTTCAGGGTACAGTTACGCTTAATCCTGCGAAATTGATTCAACGGTATGTTCATCAACTGTCTTGGCAGGTGACAACTGGAATACAAGATAAAACTATTCCTTGCAACCTCCTTCTGATAGGTATTACGCATTAATTTTCCTTCTCTAACTGTTATTAGGAGGTTGAGGAATTCTACTTGAGTTTTACTTATACTCGCAGTGAATTTCAAACCCCTCTCATTTATATTTAGGGCTTCTAGAAATGTCTGGAGTTCTTTTTCACTCCCATTCCAAATAAACAGAATGTCATCAATAAAGCGCCGCCATAGTACCAGACCCGCCCCCCAGCTTGGGTGATATTATCTGAGATTCCCAAAAAGCCATAAATAAATTAGCATAGCTTGGGGCGAATCTGGTACCCATGGCGGTACCCTTGATTTGTAAATAAAAATCATTCCCATACCAAAAATAATTATGTGTGAGGATGTGATAAATCCCTTCCACCATAAAGTCAATTTGTTTCTTAATTATATTGCTACCCAGGTGTAACATTTTTTCCAGGGCTTCTATACCCTGTTTATGATTAATTACTGTATACAGTGATATGACATCCAAAGTACCCATAATCCAATTGGGTTCGTATTTTAAAGTTTCAATTAATGTGATCACCTGGGTAGTGTCCTTTATATAGGAGGGGGTTGTTTTTACTGTAGGTTGTAGTAAATGATCTAAGTATTTTGACAGGTTTGCTGTAATCGATCCTATACCCGATATTATTGGGGGTCCTGGGGGGTTTTTAGCGTCTTTATGGATTTTTGGGATAGTGTAAAATATAGGTATTCTACATTTAGTTCCTGTAATGAATCTATATTCTTGGTCCTATAGAATACCCTTTTCCAATCCTTTTTTACAATAATCTACTAATAATTTGTAATAATCACTGGTAGGATCACCCTTCAATTTGATATACGTAGAGGTATCATTCAAGTGTTTTCTACATTCTTCATCATATGTTAACGTATCCTGTATCACCAGTGCTCCGCCTTTATCGGCCGGGCGAATGGTGATACTTTCTAATTTACTCAGTTGTTTTAGTGCTAAACCTTCTTCTTTGGTTAAATTACTATAATTGTTGCATGGGTTCTTCATTCTCCTGACTTCCATCTCAACATTTCGTTTTGAACGCTAATAGTTCTTGACTCATTAAATGTCTTGGAAACATCTTTGATTTTTGTTTTAAAGTAGTATGTTGATACTTAGGTTCATTTGTTATTTCTTTTTCAATTGTTTTCTTCATAAAATATTTTTTGAGGCAAAACTTCCTCATAAACTTTTCAATACATCACCCAAGCTGGGGGCGGGTCTGGTACTCTGGTGGCGCTTTATTGATGACATTCTGTTTATTTGGAATGGGAGTGAAAAAGAACTCCAGACATTCCTAGAAGCCCTAAATAAGACAATGAGAGGGGTTTGAAATTCACTGCGAGTATAAGTAAAACTCAAGTAGAATTCCTCGACCTCCTAATAACAGTTAGAGAAGGAAAATTAATGCGTAATACCTATCAGAAGGAGGTTGCAAGGAATAGTTTTATCTTGTATTCCAGTTGTCACCTGCCAAGATGGTTGATGAACATACCGTTGAATCAATTTCACAGGATTAAGCATGACTGTACCCTGAACTCTCAATTTGAAAAAGAAGCAGATTTAATGGTAAAAAAAAAATTTACAGAGAAATAATATCCAGTAAATTTGGTAAATAGCGTTAAAGGTATTGAGAGAACCTCTTTTTTTGAGAGTAAAAGGGATGGAGAGAAAAAAGATGAAACAATAAGATTAATCCTCCCTTTTAACTCTCAGCACAGGAGTTTGGAGAAAATAATAAAAAAAAAAAACTGGTACCTTTTGTAGAATGATAAACTAATAGGGAGCATGATACCAAGAAATCCAACAATAACTTATACTAGAGTTGCCCCTATCGGTTTAAAGATAGCCCCCACTACTAAAGAACCGATAAAACTTATCAATACCAATATACCAAGATGGACTAATCTTAAAGGATTCTATAAATGTGGCAAATGTAACAACTGTAAATTAACAGCCAATAAAAAAAAGATTAGCCAGGTGCAATCTACATCTAATGACTTTAAATGGAATATAAAGGAATTTCTGACATGTAGTACTAACAATGTGATCTATATGATCCAATGCCCTTGTGGCAAACAGTATATAGGGAGGACCAAGAGAGATTTGAAGACAAGAATATCTGAACATGTAAACAATATACGTATAGGCTATGATAAACATACTGTATCGAAGCACCATAGGTCTATATGGCATTGGAAAAAGTGGCCACACATTGGAGGGAAGGGGACCACATTTCTAGGATGTCAAGAATGGAATCAAGGAAAATATACAAGTTTGGTACATTGATCCCGCAGGGTTTAAATGCGGATATTGAGATTTTTGGCTTTATATGATTGAGTTGAGGTGAGAGCTTGGAGGTGATGGGACATCAGGGTCAGGATGTACATTTATCCCAGCACCCTGATCTTCCCCCCGTTCCATGTTCTCTAGTGCCTCATCCAAACAGATTATATAACAATACCATCAGAAAAGGGGTTTAGTATGAACAAAGGAAGGACCTGTATGGATATATGCATAGTGGCCTGGGTGCTAGGGATAGAACCCCACGGCTATAGTTCACAAAAGGTGAAATCCCCACTTTGTGAAGCATAGTTGTGGGGATTATTTTAGGGATGGTACTGTTCTTGGGGTATGGGTTAGACGGTGCACCGGTGTGAGGCATTAAGCTGGTGTGGAGATGTTAAAGAGGACCTTTCACCATTCCTGACATGCCTGTTTTAATAGCTTCATGCATTCCCCACGTACTAACAATTCTGGAACATCTATTCTTATGGCTCTATGTTGTGCCATTCCTTTATTATTTGCACTAGAAGTTATGAATGAATTGCTATTTGTCTTCAGTAAAGGAACAGAGGGGAGGTAACCAGTTGGGGGTGTGTACCTGCACAGACTGGCTCTATCCAATCAGTGCTGTCATGTTCAGTCTGTGCAGGTACACCCCCCCAACTTGTTACCTCCCCTCTGTTCCCTTACTGAAGACAAATAGTAATTCATTCATAATTTCTAGTGCAAATAATAAAGGAATGGCACAACATAGAGCCATAAGAATAGATGCTCCAGAATTGTTATTACATGGGGAATGCATGAAGCTATTAAAACAGGCATGTCAGGAGAGGTGAAAGGTCCTCTTTAAATGGCCAACACACCATGGGCATTACATTTGGAGATGGGGTTCTGTTTATTTAAATGTTTCCAAATTAATTAGGGAATTTTTAAGGTGATTTAATTTAATTTGGGGTCTAAGGGGGGAACATTACTTAAGTTAAATTATGGATTTCTACGTTGGGCACATATTTGGGATATTAAGGTCAGTTTCTTGGACAAACGGATTGCCATGCAAGATGGGTGACTGATGACTTAGTCATTCACATTAGGCAGGGGGGTGGTATAATCCGATGTAATCCAGGCACGATTCATCTTTATAAAAGTCAGCATCTCAACACTGTGGCAAGAGAGCCTCGTTCTTTGCGGTGTTACGATGTTACCCGCCACACTGAACACCATCTCTGACGCAACACTACTGGCTGGGCAAGACAGAAGAGCCAAAGAAAACTCTGCCAGTTGAGGCCAAATGTCCAGTTTCTCTGCCCAGTACTGCACGGGGTCGGTGACACTTTGGGGCAGGGTACAATCCAGGTAGGCAGTGACCTGGTGGGTGAGCTCATGCTGGTCCACGCCATGAGTCTGGGGTTGTGTCCTCTCTTCAGCAGCTGGCTGCATGAAATCGCTTATCAGCGATTGGAGGCTGTAGCGACTTCTCACGCCTCCACTAGTGGTGGTGGTATTGGAGCGCGCTGGTTCCCCCCGAGCGGATGCTGTCTGGGAACCTGGCTGGTCTCGCTGGTAAGTTGAGACCAACTGACTGGTGAGTAGGTCCAGGTAGTACCCCAGTTTTGCCTCCCTCTCTGATAGAAAAAATTCAGCCATTTTGCGGCGGAAGCGAGGGTCCACCAGGGTGGCCAGCCAGTATTGGTCCCTCTGGCGGATGTCCACAATCCGGCTGTCACTCCTGAGACACTCCCGCAGGCACCTTGCCATCTGCACCAAGGACGATGAGCGCCTCTCCTCTCCACTGTCCTCGGTGTAGTTCCAGGGTCTGCTGGGGTCTTCCTCCTCTTCCTCTACCACCCCATCCTCCATCTCCTCCTGTGATTGAGAGGCAGAGAAGCCAGGTGGCGGTGTGTGGAATGGCTGGGCGTAGACATCTTCCTCCTCCTCACCCTCCATCTGCACTTCATTCATCTCTGGGCTCAAGGCGATGTTCAGCCTTGGAGTGGTGGCCTGGGAATCCTCGCTGACGATGGTTTTCAGCGCAATTTCCAGAACATGGACGAGTGGGATGATGTCATTGATCCCATAGTCATGACTGCTCACAAACAGAGTCGCGTCCTCAAAAGGGATCAACAATTGGCAGACTTCACGCATCATCTGCCAGTGTGTGACTTGGAAGTTGCAGTGTGGCGTGAAGCTGCCTGATTGCCCCATGAGGTAGTCTGTAACGGCTGACCTTTGCTCGTACAGGCGGTCCAGCATATGGAGGGCAGAATTCCAGCGTGTTGGCACGTCGCAGATTAGCCAATGTTGGGGCAGACTGCGCTGTCTCTGGATCCTGAGCAGGGTGTTCCTTGCAGTATAGGAGTGGCTGAAGTGTTTGCACACTCTGCGTGACATCCTCATAAGGTCTTGTAGTGCAGGAAATGATCGAAGAAACCTGTGCACTATGAGGTTTATCACATGTGCCATACAAGGTGTATGACTCAGCCCTCCCTGCTGCACTGCAGAGACAATGTTCCTCCCATTGTCTGCTACCACACTTCCCACCATTAGTTGACGTTGGGTCAGCCATTCATCTATCTCCTCCCTGATGGTCCGGAAGAGCTCCTGCCCACTGTGGCTCCGTTCACCCAGGCTCACCAAATGGAGGACAGTCTGAGAGCGCCGGGCCTGACATCGGTAGTAAGACACCGGGGCAGGTTGGACTGCAGTCAAAGTGGCAGATGGATGCAAGATGGTGGAGGCAGAACTTGTGCTTCCGCTGCTGGCCCCCTAGAGCACCTTGGAGGTGACAGTGGCAAGAATGGGCCAACTTCCTGATGGTCTACTGGGAGGATGTTGACCCAATGGGCAGTAACAGACATGTACTGCCCTTGGCCATAATTTGAGGACCAGACATCAGCACTCAGGTGCACGGTCTTGGACACCGAGAGTCCCAATGAGTCGCCCACCTTTTTCTGCAGGTTTGCCAGAGATGTAGTGGTGGCTGGGGACTCGCCATCTGGGGTGCGCACACGCCATGAAATCTCTGAAAGGCTGGGAGTCCACAAGATTGAAGGGCAGGGACTGAAGCTCCAGCAGCTTAACCAGGTGTCCGGTCAGTTTCTGGGCCATGGGATGGCTGCTGGAATACACCTGACGTCTGCCCATGGACTCAGTAATGGATTGCTGCCTCATTAGCAGTGTAGATGGCAGTGACACTGTGCTGGTGCTGGCACCTGAGGCTGACGAGCCCTGAGTTGCACTGAGAGGATGCTGCATGATGGGATCTGCAGTGTATGGTGCATCCTGACAGGAGGTGGTATTGGGGTCACGGTTCTTCCAGGCCTGTTGGTGTTGCCGTTCCATGTGCTTTCGCATGGATGTTGTCCCGAGATTATCACCCCTGCCACAACTGACCCTCTCATTGCACAGCAGGCACAAAGCGATGTGCTTATCTTTCCCCAAGCGGAAGAACTGCCAGATGACAGAGGACCGTAGTTTGCCGACAGCCACGGGGGTCTTGCTGCCTGTTGACTGCCACTGCTGCCTGAGGGTGCCCTCTCAGGACCAAGGCTTTGAGAGGGTGATCTCTGCCTGGTAGCTTGGCTTCTACCCCTCCCTCTTGTGCCTCGGTTCCTTGAAACAGTGGGATGTTGCTGCGTCGGTGGCTCCTCTATTTCCTCCCCTGATGATGAGTATGAAGCTGCTTGAGGGCGCCACGTCCGATCAGTGACATCGTCATCAAACTCGTCACCACTGCTACTTTCCTCCGGTGGCTGGGACAGAATATCAGGTGTGGCACTGGATGCCCCTCCCTGGCTCTGTTGACTGCTTACAGCCAACATCTCCTCTGGAGACTCACTACGTTCCACCCGCTGACTTTGGTGGACTTCCTCCTCCTCCTCCTCATCACTAAAAAGTGGTAGAGACTCCAAGGGCAGATCAAGGTTTGCCAAGAGTTCCCTGGCAGAAGGTGCCCCAAAGGAGAGTGGCATTCTAATAACGGGACGGGGCAGAGGACTCTCGCTGACCGTCCCATTTAAGGGTTTAAGGGTGGTGTCGGATGATCCAGCAGATGCTTGACTCCTCGTTTGGGAGCTTTGGGTGGTGGAACTGGAGGATTGGGTAAGCCAATCTAGAACCGCTGGCTGTGTGGTTCTTACATGACCAGTGGGCGTCAGGGGTAGCTGCACCCTGCTGCCACGCCTGTTACCCCGGCTGCCACCGGGCCTGGTGCTGCCACTTCTCCTACTCCTTGCCTGGGAAGTGCTGGAAGTAGGACGCTTGGACATATTTTTATTTGGGTGGGGGAAAATTAAACAATGTACTTTTTTTAACTTTTTTTTAAATTTTGTTTATAACTTTTTTTTTTTTGAGTTTTTTTGTAACATTTTTTGTTGCGGCTAAACAGGGTTGACGGCACACAGCTGAGCAGCAACGTGTAGCGTGTACGGTCACGGAACAGGAATGCTACCTGTCCTGACTCTTTTCTCTCAGTATTTCTTTGTTTATCACCCTATCTCTCCCTAGATCTCACATTTTTTTTATTTTTATTATTTTCTCTCCCTACCTCTACCTATCTCTTACTTTCTCAGCCTCTTTCCCTATCTATCACCTTATCTTCTATATCTAGCTTTCTCTTCCTCTCTCCTGCTTCTCTCACTAACCCTTTCTATTCCTTCTCTATCTCTCCCTGTATCTATCTACTTTTTTGGCTATCTATCTATATATATCTTTTCTCTGTCTATCTAATCTGCAGCTCCTCTCCCTTTGAAGTCTTGAGACGCACTGACAAGATGTCGGTGTGCTCAGGCACTTCAGGGGCTGTGGGGTGACGTCACAAATTTTTTTTTTCACAGAAAACCAGGATACAAGGGATTATAGGAGTAATAATCCCTTGTATCCTGGTCTATTCTGTGAAAAAATTACAGTTTTGAGTTACCGTTTTTTTTTTTTACCAGATTCGTTACGAACTTTTCAAAAGTTCGGTTGGGTGACGAACCGAACTTTTTGCAAAGTTCGTAACGAATCTGGTTCGTTACGGTTCGGTTCGCTCATCGCTACTTAAGACCAATATTTTATATGGTTTTATACCTATATAAACAATGTTAGATACATTTTTAGTATTTTGTTGGTACATTTACATTGCAGCAGTACTAGGCAGTGTATTGTGAAAAAACGCATTGATTCATGAAAAACCTCAAGATGGTGAAAAAAACGCAAGGGAACCGCAATGTTTGCTATATGTGAAAATTCATGTATTTTTTTGTTTCCCTCATTTGAAGATATTTAGATGCGCTAAATGGAGAATATATATATATAATAGAATGAAAGGAGAATATAGGAGTTAATACATGAGTTTGACCTCTTATGGAAATCCACTCCAGACTTTCCAAAAAAAGGGTGAGCATATAAATTCCACCCAAAAAAGGGGGTGATTTAGCTACTGAGGAAGGTGCTTGAGCACCGAAACGCGTCTAGCGTGGAGAAATCATCCCTGTATGAAAAGAAGGCATGCTTGCAGATAACGACTGTGTGGAATACAGCACTATGATTTAAAGTGGAACATTAAAGATCAGAACGAAACACCTAGTAAAGCGTGAGCACCCGAACTCCAATTAGGAGCCAGCAATAGGAAACAGCAGCCCATGTGAGCATCGTGGTGAACGCTGCAAGACACGTGACATTTCTATCACGGGACGAATACTCCAAGAGGTGAGCCGCAATACACGCAAGCAAAGAGTTTATGAACTACTGAAAGGGTAAGTGCACAACCCTATTCAATAACAGCGGACTTTACCTACTCGGTTCAACTATATTGATGCTGGAATAACCAGAAAGTGATATTGGTGGTATAATACCCTACCACTGATAACACTATTTTACATCTTGAACACGTTGTGGAAAGACGTGATACTTATTCCATATCAGCGACTGTATCTCCATCTAATGCTGCTAAATACGCTGGGCAAAGGTTAGACATTTTTCCTACAACAGTGTTTGTTTTTTTCAATACCGCTAAACACGCTGGGGTAAGCTGCTGTATATACCCTTCAGCAGTAACTACGTTTATATCTATGAGTGGACATATGGAAGACCCATTTGAATGGTAAAAGATGGCCATGGAGACAAACCAATAACATACATTGAAAATCAAAATGAACTATTATGTATTATGATAAGTCAAGTTATTTAGAATTTTATTTGGTTTTTTATTTGGTTTTTAATAGTATGTTCGATGAATTAAATACCTTTCTATACATCCAGTGAGTAGAGTGCTACCTCATATACTGCTTTTGTTGTATTACATTTTTTACAGGTTTTGGGCGACCTGTTTTTTGAGGTATTGCACCTCCGTTGTGTCCAACATTGTTAGTGTGAGAGCCACCACAACCTCCCTTGGCTTAATTAAACATAAACACAGAAGATAAAGGTCCACTGAAACTGGATATTGGCTGTGCCATTATTAGCAGCAACTGCAACTAAACAGTAATTGAGATCAGTTGTTCGTATTGCTATTAAAGTGGTTGTTCCAATGACAATATCCTAAGTTTTGAAAGAAGCATCTGGATTTGAATACTTTTGCAATTGCACGTACTTAAACATTTAGTATAGCCACTGAGTTATTCAATTAAATCTATCTGTATGTTGCCACCTGCTGTTTGTTCTTTTTATTATTTTTCTGTCCACTTGAATAACATATCTGAGGTGGATTCTCAATTCCATCTTCCAACTGCTACCAGCTATATCTACTGTTAGAAGCTTTGACAGATACAGGGGAAGACCTGCAGATGGAAGAACACAGCCCCTGAAAAAGGACTCACCCCCTCAGCTGTAATAGGGAGAAAGCTGCCACTTAAATTACATCTCCCAGAGAAAGGACCCACCTCCGAGTTGGCAGTTTGAAATAAATCTAGCAGACAAATTGTAGCAACAAATAAGGAGAGCTCTCGATCCATCCAGGGTACAGGACTGGCTATAGTGAAATATATAGTTGTGTACTATATTTTAATTTTTTTACATTAATCATTGGATAACCCACATAAGAAATGTTATAGACTTGATTTAAAGGGAATCTGCTACTTCATTTTCACTTATTACACGTCTGTAAGTGTTCTGCTGCATAGCAAAACAGCATTCTAAACATTTTTTCATTAGCATTTGTATGAGTTGCTTGCATGATAAGTAGTACAGTCCAGTGAACAATTCACTAGTGTGCTGTACATCAGCGTCAGTCTATAAAATACATATTTTCTCTCAGTTATATGTATTACAGTCCAGTGAAAAATGGAGTGCTTTGTGGTAAAATAGCCGCCATTTAAAGACTACGTTTTTTTCTCAGTTATATGTACTACAGTCCAGTGAACAATTCTCTAGTGTGCTGTACAGCAGCGTCAGTCTATAAAATACGTATTTTCTCTCAGTTATATGTATTACAGTCCAGTGAAAAATGGAGTGTTTTGCTGTAAAATAGCCGCCATTTAAAGACTACGTTTTTTTTCTCAGTTGTACTACAGGCCATTGAAAAATGTATTGGTTTGTGGTAAAATAGCTGCAGTCTAAAAATTCCTTTTGTTCTCTCAGTTATATATACTACAGTGCAGTGAACAATTCTGTTGTGTGTGGTATAGTAGCCGCACTCTAGTGTTGACACCAACAAGTGACCAAGTTAGTTGAGGTAGTAAGTGAAGCACATAAAATTTTACCCTGACACAGCATGGCAGTGACAACAGAGTGACCAAGTTACACTCAGATAGTGGGTGAAGCACATAAAATTTTACACTGACACAGCATGGCGGTGACAACAGAGTGACCAAGTTACACTCAGGTAGTAGGTGAAGCACATAAAATTTTACACTGACACAGCATGGCGGTGACACCACCAATGCCTTGGTCAAACTGAGATTGCAGTCAAATGGCTGTAGGTGAGCCTCCCAAAAATTTGTTTTGGAGTGTCTGAAGTTTACCCTCCAGTAAAATTGTTTTTGGAGTGTCTGTGGTTGACCCTCCTGTAAAATGTGTAAAATTGTTTTTGAGTGTCTGTAGTTGACGCTACTAAAAAATTTATTGAAGAGAGGGCCTGGAGGTGGCCCTCCGTAAACATTGTTTGTATAGAGCGCCCGTTGGCCCTCAGAAATATTGCCTGTTGGTTCAGCATTTGTGTGCGAAGAGGAGGAGGAGAGGATACATAAAGAATCTTCATGTTGAGCGGCTTTCCCCCGGTGGAGATTTGCATTCCAGTGAAATCCAGGCTTTATTCATTTCAATAATCGTCAGCCTGTCAGCGCTGTCAGTTGACAGGCATGTACGCTCATCAGTGATGATGCCACCAGCTGCACTGAAGACCCGCTCTGATAACACGCTAGCGCCAGGGCAGTCCAGCACCTCCAAGGCGCACAGCGCAACGTGTCCAGCTTTGAAACCCAGTAGTTGTATGGAGCAGAGTGATCACGCAGGATGTTGGTATGGTCACCTAGGTACTCCCTCACCATCTTTCTGAACAGCTCCTACCTACTGGGGATGGGTGACATAGTCTTGCTGGGGTGTCATAAAACTTGCAAAGGCCTTGGAGAGTGTTCCCCTGCCAGTGCTTGACAAGCTGTCTGCTCCCCTCCTCTCCCCCACTAGTTGGCCCACAGAACTACGTCCTCTGCCGCTAGCGGTGTCAGATGGGAAGGATAGTTTCAGCTTGTGCACTAGGGACTGTTGATATTGATTCACTCTCATACTCCTTTCCTCTACAGGAATGAGAGTGGAAAAGTTCTGCTTGTACCTGGGGTCCAGGAGGGTGAACACCCAGTAATCGGTGTTGTCAAAAATGCTTCTAACGCAAGGGTCATGGGAAAGGCAGCCTAACATTAAGTCAGCCATGTGCGCCAGAGTCCCAACACGCAATAATCTCCTCAATAGGCTGACTCTCCATTTCCTCCTCCTCCTCCTCCAACTACTCCTCTTTAGCCCATACACGCTCAATAGATAAGAAGGAATCAGCATAGGTACCCTCTTCAGTCTCGCCAACAGTCTCCTTTTCTTCCTCCTCATCCTCCTCCTCCTCCTTGAATTTGCGCTGAGAAACAGACCTGAGGGTGGTCTGGTTATCAAGCAACGTATCTTCTTCCCCCATCTCCTATGACAAGCCAAAGCCTCTGACTTCATGCTGAGCAGTGACTTTTTCAGCAGACAAAGCAGCGGGATGGTGACGATGATAATGGCGGCATCGCCGCTGACCATCTGTGTTGACTCCTCAAAGTTCCTTAACACCTGACAGATATCAGACATCCACTCCTCATTGTACACTTGAAGAAGCTGACTAACCTGACTACCAGTTCTTGTGAAAGTTGTCATCTGGCAGTCTGCAATTGCTCTGCGCTGCTAGTAAACCCTGGGTAACATGTGTAATGTGGAATTCCATTGTGTGGACACGTCGCACAACAGTCGGTGAGCAGTCAGTTGTAAGCGCTGTTGCACTGCCCTGAGAGTGGCAGCATTTGTGGTTGACTTGCGGAAATGCGCCCAGATGCGTCGCACCTTGGTGAGCAAATCATGCAAATTGGGGTAGGTCTTGAGGAACCGCTGAATCACAAGATTGAACATGTGGGCCAGGCAGATTTTATATGCAGTGTTTATATGGGTTGTTGTTACTTTGGGAAATAGTATTGGTGTATAATGGCACATGTGTGAGCCTGCAGAGTTGCAGTGCTGCCACCAGGTTACGCCCGTTGTCACACACAACCATGCCTGGTTTGAGTTTCAGCGGCTCCAGCCAAAGATCGGTCTGTGCCGTGATGCCCTGTAACAGCTCTTGGGCGGTGTGCCTCTTGTCACCTAAGCTCAGCAGTTTCAGCGCCGCTTGTTGGCGCTTACCCTCGGCAGTGCTGCTGCACCTAGAGCTACTGACAGAAGGCGCCGTGCTCACAGATTGTATTTGAGAGTAGGAG